>JAJGRW010000647.1:231636-301952 GCA_025461045.1 Carex parvula | reverse complement strand
CAGGTGATGAGGTACGGCTCCATCACCTCGTAGTACCTCATGTGAACGCACCTCAACTTCCATCTAGAAGATCCGTGTCCTGCGTTGAAAATGTAATCCGCATGGTGACAACATAATAAAATTTAAATCCAACAAAATTTAATGAAAATATAAGAAAAGGAACGTACCTCACGAGAAGCCAGTGAGACTCGGTGCTCGCTGTGGGGAATCCACGGAGAGGACTGATGTGCTCCGTGCTGCTGGTACTGATCGGCTCGTCCACTACTGGACGCTGGGTAGGCCGTGCTCTAGGCATCCTGATATCTAAAATAACCTAAATTCGGTGAAATTACGCTTGATCAGCATAATTATGGTAAAAAATGCCAAAATACCCTAAATATTAGTCATCTGTGCTAATTACACTAAATTATGCTTAATCAGCCTAATTATGGTAAAAAAGACCAAAATACCCTAAAAATTGGTCATCTGTGCTAATTACACTAAATTACGCTTAATCAGTCTAATTATGGTAAAAAAGACCAAAATACCCTAAAAATTGGTCAAACGTGCTAATTTCGGTAAAATTACGCTTAATCAGTCTAATTATGGTAAAAAAGACCAAAATACCCTAAAAATTGGTCAAACGTGCTAATTTCGGTAAAATTACGCTTAATCAGCATAATTATGGTAAAAAATGTCAAAATACCCTAAAAATTGGTCAAACGTGCTAATTTCGGTAAAATTACGCTTAATAAGCATAACTATGGTAAAAAAGGCCAAAATACTCTAATTATTGGTCATCTGTGCTAATTACACTAAATTGCGCTTAATTAGCCTAATTATGGTAAAAAAGACCAAAATACCCTAAATATTGGTCAAAAGTGCTAATTTCGATAAAATTACGCTTAATCAGCATAATTATGGTAAAAAAGGCCAAAATACTCTAAATATTGGTCAATTATGCTAATTAAACTAAATATTGGTTAACTTAGCTAATTACACTAAATTACAACAACATAATCTAAATTATAACACCTAAAACCTAAATCCTAAACCCTAAAATAAATAAATTAAAAATTAAATTAGATAAAAAAAAATTTACCTTAAAGAAGAGAGAATTCGGTTGAAGATGAGAGAATTGTGAGAGGAGAGAGAGAAAAAGGGGTATATAAAGGGTGAAATGCGGGTAAAAAAAAAAAAAAAAAAAAGGTACATGGCCGGCCATAAAATGGCCGGCTTAGGGAGGGTACATAGCCGGCCAGAAAATGGCCGGCTTGGGTATATATCGATAATTGGTCCGATTCTGGGTATAATTAATAATTTGTATTAAACTTTGGATATTAATAAAAATGTCGGTTGAAATCGCTGATCCACTGTGAACAGTAAAAAACAGTAAAATTTTCTGGACCTCCAGATCAGCGATTTTCAATGTGGCTTAATAAATAGTAAAAAAATTCCAAAAAATGTAAAAGTTAGTCTCCAAGCACATTTCAATATAGAGAACATGTTGAGCGTTTCGGATCGGTTGTTTGAATTTTCAAAATGAAAATATGAGCGTGAAGTAAAAATGACCTCTTACTTCGCAACTCACCATAGCCCAGCTCTATATATATATATGAGCGTGAAGTAAAAATTGCTGATCTGGGTGAACAGTAAAAACAGTGCAACAAAATTCTGGACCATATGATCAGCAATTTTCAAAGTGTCTTAATAAATAGTAAAAAAATTCAGAAAAATGTAAAATTTGGTCTCCAAGCACATTAATATGGAGAACAAGATGAACGGTTCGGATCGACCATTTGAACATTGGAAAAGCAAAAACGAGTTATAAGCATATGTGGGCATATGATTATGGAAGTAGAATAGCCAACCTCTATATATATATATATATGAGGAGGGATCAAGTTACAATATATAACTAATTATACTAACTAAATTTGTTCAATATATAACTAATTATAACTAACATTTGATGAAACTAAAGATGTCTATAACCTGGATAGTGAGATGGACAGACTCATATTTCTTATATTAAAACTCTTTCTGTCATTGCTTTTCACTTTTTATCTACAAAAGGAAGTTTCTGTAGCTGTATCTTTTGGAGAAAAAATGGAATCAATCTTAGCCATTAATTAGAACCGTTGGATTAAGAGTAAATTCGTTGAATGACCTATAATTATTTAAGGGATTTATTATGTGTCATATTGACGTCAAACTCGGTCCCCAAATCTCAACTCCGCTAGTGACGGGTTTTGAAATGGTTTAGTGGAATTAGAAACAATTTTGTAAGAGGAGGGATAAGTTGCTCTGGTACCACATGACGCCATCACGCCCCAAACTCTACTCCGCGTGTACAGGTTTTGTTTGGTTTAGTGAGATATAGAACAATTTGATAAGAGAATTTAGACAAAGAAGAGAGAAATCAAAAGAGAGAGAAGATAAGAAAACATTTCATATATTAATCAAAGTCTTCCGAAAAAAATGACTTGCCATCTCTTCTTATAATACATCCATTATAATAAATAACTTAGAAAAACTAAAAGTCCAACTTAGAAACTAGCACCACATAATGAACTTAGAAATTCTAACTAACTCTTGGAGACTCTAACATAATTAAAAATGATATAGAAAATATAAATAATTAAAGTAGTAACATAATAAAGTTTTCTAGAAAAAACAACATAATTAAATATTGTAATTAATCATCATAGGAAATGATGAACTAGTGGGACCCCTTCTTGATACTTGTGCCTAGCCATTCAAGGAGATTGAAGAACAATTAACCCGTACCGAGTCCAAGCCTGAGTTCGATTCCGGGTTTGAGTCCAAGTCGGAATTTCGGTTTTCGTCACATATGCTAGCAAAAATAAATTAAATGAGAAGGGGAATGAGAGTTAAGTAAGAAGAATGTGTATTAATTGGTTCCCATAAAGACATTTTGTTAATAAGTTTGAACAAATAGTATGTTGTTTGATGTTTTAAATGTAGGATATTTGACAAAATTATTCAAATTGAAAGACCAAATATTCTTATGTATTATAACTGTGTTAAGAAGTGTAGTAATAAGGATAAAAAATTACATATTGAGAAATTTAATGTTTAATTTAACTATATATTGACTAGAGGTCTTTAATTAACAGTATTCCACTTTAAAGGACACTAAATAGTAGTGCACATGCATACTCTTTGATTGAAACCGTAGTACTATCTAACCACCAACCGGCTCCCATTAAATGTTCTTTAAAGTAGTTTATATATTTTTTCCTTCAAAACCAAATACTAAATTGTTATAAGAGAGCTGAACTTCTTTAATTTGGTAAAATTAAAAAAACTTTAGAAAACTTATAGCGAAATTAAATAGCAAAGTGAAAAACTTGAGAAAAATTCTTCCTGTTTAAAGGTCATAACGAATAACTCCCCAAATATACACGAATTATCCGAAAGACAAAAATAATAATGAACTTAGTATTACATAAAATCTAAGCGATTTTTTTGTTACAAGTGAAATCATTATCTTTTAAAAAAATGCTAAATGTGAAAAGATATGAAAAAGACTAGGTAGAGAGAGCAGTGAATGTCTTTTTCATTAATGATGCAACATAGTAATGTTGTTGTTTTTAAGTTCATTGCAAGAAGAGCACAACAACATTAGAACAAATATTTAACCAAATTAAACAACGACATTAGAACAACATTAGAACATGGTAATGTCGCTTCTGCTTTAGAATCTCAAATAACGACATCAGAACAAATTGATAATAATAAATTATGTGCAATAACTTGGTTTAAAAATTGTGCAAAACGGATACAATACATAAATTGCAATACTTATAAGCAAACCAATCAACGTTCGATGACTTGTAATTCAGATCATTGAAACAGAATATAACTTTTTTAGTGGAAAAACTTCTGCCACTCCATTAATATTGGATGAATTCAAAGTTTTCGTTAAAAAAAAAGAACGATATTAATTTGCTCGTTTATCATTGGCAACATAAAGAGAAACAAGTGGAAGCAAAAGATCAACCATAGAAGCCACTGCTTACGCTATCCTGCTGACACAAGCAGATTAAGTTCTTCAGTTCTTCTGTGATATCTATCGAAAAGCATGGCAATGCAAAATCAGATTTGCAATTCTCTCCATTATGAAAACATGTGCCACACTACGTGTATTGAACTAACCCGGCCGGTCCAAGATTAGACCGCCCCGGACCGTGCCCAAATTCGGACCGGACCGGACCTTGGGTAGAAACGGGTCTAGCAAGGGTTTGGGTCACTAATTTTCACTAGAAACGTATAGGACCGGACCGAACTTAACCGTGGAACCGTGTAGGACCGGACCGAAATTAACCGTGGAACCGTGTAGGACCGGACCAAACCCAGACCGCACTGTGTAGAACCGGACCCAATCCGAATTTAGCTATTCCGACCTTTGTTAATTAATCATTAAAATTGTACCAATCTGTAATATTTTTGTATAGAGAAATTACATTATCTACAAACTAGACTTTCATACCTTTATTTTAATATAAAGAACACAAAATCCATGCAGTTATTTTCTCTAAATTGAATTTTAAATCTGATTAAAATTATTGGACTGCTCATTGAAAGAAAAGTGAAAATAAATATAGACCAGAACTCGGACAGGACCGGACCGTGTAAATTTGGACCACGTTCCTAGCACGGATTTGGGCCAACCACAAAAAATCAGATCCGCCGAACCCGGACCATTAAAACCCTTGAACCCATAAGAACCGTGGATCGTGAGCACCGCGGACCGGCTGGGTCTGGACTGGACAGGCCCGTTTGCAAAACACTAGCCACAGGATATCATTTCGTCTGATCATAATCTCCAAAAAGATCGTCATATCATAATATTTAAAAATGGAGAAGAATACAAATATCTTAGTTTTTAATACTTTAGTAATTTAATATTTCAAACTCAAATATCAAAATAAAATAGTTACATATGAAATATTTATTATTTTCTTTATGCACATGGAAAATACTACAATATTTCAATTTTATTTTAATTGACATCAAATTATTGCCAAAATACACTGATATTGATAATTTTGGGATGCTGATTTTTTCAATATATTGATTAACATAAAAATCAAATAAAAAAATATTTTTTATTTGCACTATAGAAAAATGATATAGATCACACTATTCTTAGAATTTTTATTATTTGAAAAAAAATTAAAACTTTTATTATTAGAATATTAAAAAAGCGACATATTGGAGACAAAAAAATGAGGACATTCAAATCTTCTTCCTAATAATTACACAAAACAAATTAAACTGCATAAAGGCAATACAATCAGCTTTCCAAATGTAGAATCAGGAAAAAAATAATGGAAAAATATGAGCCATACGATTCAAAGCTTTCATTAAAATGAAAAAAAAAATCAATTTTCTTTGACTAAAATCAACGTCCTTTGTAAGAGATCGGAGGTTTGAAATCCGAATATAAATCTTTTATGGATATTCTTTCTTTCTATCTTTATAGTTAGATAACTATATAGGAATTTCTATCTTAGAACTTTAAAGAAAAACAAAATGAAAAAAATGTTTCCACCCATTCATCAAATGGCATCATGGAGGCGTTCACACAAGTTGTAGCAAGAGATGAACAGAAGAACCCTCTGCTTACATTGTACTGCTGACGAAATCATATGAAGTTCTTCTGTAGCATCTTCTCGAGAAGTACGGCAATACAAAATCCAATTTTAAACGACTTTCAAGAAGGAATTGCATGTAGCTTCCTTACATCATCGCCTATAATACACGTAGCACGCTCAGAACATTTCAAGAGCCTCACTATCGTCTTATCATTTTTCTCTCTTTCTGTGCTTAGCATTTACACTCTCTAAATTTGCACAAATGGGCTTCTCTGTAAACCGAATCACACAGTTGTTCGTTCGTCCAGCTGAGTCTACACCGGTCGTATCCGAATCCCTATCATGTATTGACCGTGTGCCTGGTCTCAGGCACACAGTCAGGTCCCTGCACGTGTTTGAGCACGGGCAGAAACCGGCTAGCATTAGAAATGCATTGTCAAAGGCACTTGTATGGTACTATCCATTTGCTGGACGCATTGTTGGGTCGATACCAGATGGTGATGTGCATGTGGCGTGCACCGGGGAGGGCATCTGGTTTGTTGAAGCCGAAGCTGGGTACACACTGGGTCATGTGAATAAGCTTGATCATCCTCTTATGATCAGTGAGGATGAATTGCTGCCTCAACCTGGGCCTGACATGGATCCCTTGTCTATTCCTGTGATGATGCAGGTATGAATATATATGAATTTATCTATTTTATATATTTTTTTAATTAAGGTAAGTGAGGTTTATGAACTGTGGCTTAGCGCAGTGGCGTGAGCTCTGTTTCTCTACGAGTTATTCTCTCCACTATAAAACCGCATGACGTACAATTTTCTAAATCAAAGTCATTGATTTTTATAAGATAGAAATATCATTTAATTAATAGTATCAAATGGAGTAATTTTTGTATAGTAAATATAGTACCCAAGAACAAGAAATCTATAATACAAATATATGAAAACTGAAAAGGTTCTGATAACTAAATTAGCTCATCTAAAAATTGAGCATGGACATTTTTCTACAAATCTGCACTAGGTGATGCATAGCAACCACTGGATCTCACTAGTAAAGATCTTATCTGATTTTAAAATGTTTCATGGTGGAATCCACTACTTATAATAGTAAATCAGATGGTGCAAATTAATCATGGTGGAAGTATGTTTACTTGTGTGGCAAAATCTTTTTGCTTTCACTATTTTCTTGACGTACTGAAGTGAGATAGTTAATAATAATGTAATTAACTATCACAACGCACCATGATTACAAATAAATGTGACACCATCTTTAAAGATTTATAGTAAATATTCAGATTTTACAGAAAAACCAAAATTTAATCATTTAATTTAGTTTTTGGTAGGTAACCTAATTGGGGCTGACGTAATTGTCAAATTAATATAGTAGTTTTAATATTATCCTCCATTTGTCCTATTAGTTAATACAAATTATATAATAACAGTTGTAAGTTAATTTGTTTTCTTCTTAAAAAGTAAATATTACATTGCTCATACTGGCCTACTGAGTCTTAACATGGAAAAAGAAAAGAAAAGAGAAGAAAAGAAAATCACCATTTAATTAGTATATGCCTAGATGGTTTTCAATGTCAGTGTCAAACATGTATTACTTTTGTCACACCCCAAACCATAATTTCCGGATTAGGGTGTGATCAGTCCCTGCCTCGTGTCTAATAATCACAAGACACGCAAGGCTAAACAAATATAAATAGTAATGCACAGTGGAAGCAGAAAAGAAAACAAACAAACAATAGTCATAAAAATCCAATAAATATCAATACACACATAATATCCATACAATCCTCATCGGGATAAAATAGCATAATCTAATCAAGGGGATACATGATCTATCGAGTCCAATGTACATATCAAAACATCGGACTCGTAAACCTAGCAAAAGTCCTAAACTCCTAATCAAACGGCATGGCCATCGGGGACAGCTCCTGATGTCTCCTACTACGAACCGCCAGTCCCTGTACCTGAAATCCCACATCAAAAGGTGGGTGAGCGAATGATCGCCCACAATGTGACCTAGTATTATTCCTGCAGGGATCCTCTAAGTCAAAGCACATTTTAAATTTTGAAATCTACGTATAATTCAGAATTCGTTTCATTTTAATGCATATGCTGCGGTAAATAAAACCTATCATAATAACTACAAAGAAAAATACATATAGTAGATGAGATGATGCGGTTGTCCTATTATGCCAACATGCTTTAAATTTCCAAAATAAAATACAAGGAGAAAATATAGTTATATTCAGTGTTCTAAATAGCGCGCTATAGCGTTTTTGGACCCTAAACGCTAAGCTATGGCATCAAAATGCGCTAATTGAGCTACGGCCACTATAGCGCATAGCGTGTAGCGCAAATAGCGCGCTATATGCATAATGGGCTTTTTTAGGCAATTTATATGGGCTTTAAATAACGACCCAAAAAAGTTAAATAGAAGCCCAAACCGAAATCAATGATGTCTAGGTTATTTTGAAATTTGAATAGAAAAACAAATAGATTATGTCATGAATCATGATGCTTAAGATATTTTGAATAGAAAAAGATCAATAGTCTATAATATTACTATGGATATTTTGAACAGCAATTTGGACTTTGTACTGGTTCAATATGAATATTATAATTTCTTAATTAATTTGATGTTATTTATTGTTCTATGAAACTTTAGATAATATTGATATTTAGTACAAATATACAATATAATTTTTGTAAAAAAAAAACGCTATGTAGCATAGCTTCCGCTATAGCTAATGTATTTCTCGTTCTTTAATCATTCCAATCACGATGCGAATAATCAAAATTTGTGTTTTGAAAATGTGGTGCGAAATTCTTGGTTTATTTCTAATGTATTTGTCATTGTTTTTAATTATTAATTTAAAGAAATGTTTTAAAATAGCGTTTATAGCGTCATAGCAGGAAGGCTACAAAAAAAGCTATAGCGAATAGCGTAGCTATAGCGAATAGCGTAGCTATAGCGGACCGCTATTACCACTATAGCAGCCGTAGCTCAATTAGCGCATTTTGATGCCATAGCTTAGCGTTTAGGATCCAAAACGATATAGCGCGCTATTTAGAATAGTGATTTAAATGCTTATTAGTAGGATCGTGTTTAAATCCGGAAATTCGCATTTTTCAACATTTAATTGCAATTCGTAATGTTAAATTGAGTTAACGTATAATCAATACGATTTATTTAGTTTAATAAATTTTCTTTTTATTTACTTATTTACTTATCAAAATTTGTTATGTTTTTAATTTAAGTTTTTAATTCCTTAAACTAATAATTCGATTTATTAGGTAATTATATAACAATTCATGTAAAAACTATTATTTAAACCTTCATTTAACCTAATTATTTAACCTAACTAATAAATTTAAGTTTTAATTAGTCGCAATTCTTAATTATTAAACTAATTAACTAAATTAGTTTTACGGATTATAACAACTTTCATCAAAACTTAACACTTGGAAGGTTTATATGACTTGTCTCTTTTAATGGAACAAAAGAAAAATTCTCCAATAAATATGACATAATCAAACCTTCAGAAATCAAGCAGGGATCCAGTCACTGTCGTTATTGGTTCTTTAAAAGTAGCAAATAAAAATAAATAGAAATAATTTATAAGATCTATCCTAAATAGACTTATTGTTTACTTGAGAGAAATAATAATTTATAGCGTATCAAGTCAACCGTGTAACAAAAATTTATGTGTAAGTTTTTGTACTAAATACATGTTATACCTTCATCTTTGATAAAAAGAAAAAGAAAACTAGAAACTTTCTGACCTACTCCTCCAATAGAGGCAGTGAGAAAAAGATGTATTAGTTAGTTAGCCGGCATATATATTGGCAATTTCACCTTTCAAAAGAAGAATTCATTGTGCTTGATTTGAAATGAACGTCCGAAATTATTCATATAATTATAATTATATGGTCACAACTATTGACCATCAAATAATGAGAACAACATTTAGTCTAGTGGCAAATGTAATGTCATCCGTATGAGAGATCACAATTAATTTAAAATTTAAATAGAATATCACTTATGAATATTAAATAGTTTGATGATTTGATCTCAACGAAAAAAAAATAGATACAATTTTTTTAGAATTGTGTGAAGCATATTTCGAAATTTTTCAAGAAAAGAGAAGGGTCCTAATAATAATAATAATAATAAAAGAAGGAAGATGGACAAATGGATACTTCTTCTAGAATGCTTTCATTGAAGTGCTTCTAGTTTTGGAAATAAATCTGCTGTTATTTCTCTGGAATAACAAGAACCCAAATTTTATCCTGTGTAAACCTTAACGGAAAAAAAAATTCATGCGTGAATATTAACAAAAATTAACGGTTGGAATCGGAATAACAGGAACCTGTTATTCCTTTTAAATAACTGGAGATTTATTTCCTCGAATTTGATTGGTATCCAAGTATCCAACCGATACCATAGTTCTTTAGTGGTACTTCAAAATGACTAAATTTCTCATGGCGTGCCAAATAATGCGTCAAAAAGTTAAAAAAAAAAAGTATTACTTGTGGGATTTTTAAAACCCAAATGGAGGTCAAATTTCAACTAATTTTGTTCCTACGCGCACTTGGTTCTACGCGTCATTAATTAACTATTATTGATCTTGTTTTAAATTAATTAGGTGACTGAGTTCACATGTGGTGGTTTCATTATCGGCCTAATTGCGGTTCACACCATGACGGACGGGCTCGGTGCAGCCCAATTCCTCAATGCCATTGCTGACCTGGCCCGAGGCCTGCCTGAGCCCACTGTAAAGCCTGTGTGGAGCCGGGAACTAATCCCTAACCCACCGAAGCTGCCACCGGGTCCACCCCCGGTCTTCCCCTCCTTGAACCTCCAACAGCATGTCTCGGATGTCGACTCGGCCGATGTTGCCCTTGTCAAGGCCCAATACTTGAATTCCACAGGCCACTATTGTTCAACCTTTGATGTGTGCATTGCCAAGGCCTGGCAGGCCCGGACCCTGTCCATTGGGCTAAGCCCAGAAACCCTAGTTCATGTTTGCTTTTTTGCAAGCACCAGGCATTTGCTAAAAAGCCTACCAGAGGGCTTCTATGGCAACTGCTTCTACCCTGTAACTGCCACTTCCACTAGTGGTGCTGTCACCTCTGCAAAGCTGATAGAGGTGGTGAAGATGATTCGTGATGCAAAGGGGAAACTGCCGGAAGACTTTGCCAGATGGTCGGTTGGGGATTTCAAAAAGGATCCGTATGATTTGGCATTTGAGTACAATTCTCTGTTCGTGTCGGATTGGACGAGGTTAGGATTTCTTGAAGTGGACTATGGGTGGGGTACCCCAAGCCATTTGGTGCCTTTTCAATATGCGCATTTCATGGCAGTTGCTATTTTAGCTCCGCCACCTAAACCCAAAAAGGGAACCAGGATAATGACGCAATGCGTGCAAAAGGAGCATTTGTTGGCGTTTCGAGATGAAATGAAATCAATATTCTGAGATTTGGAATGGCAAAAATGCAATGTGATTTATGTATCATATTTAAGAATTTTAAAAGTATTGTGTAATTAAAATTTGCAATGTAAAATCAACGCTGGTACTGTTACCATCGAATAATGAATGAATTTGGTTTTCTCAAATATCATTACCGCTTTGCACCTTATTTTATGTACCATGAAAGACGGAAACCAAACACTTGTTATGACAAAAAGCAATGTAAATTTATCTTAGAGCTTTTCTCTCTGGAACCCCTGAGGCACAACGGAAACTCTATAGAAGCCATTTTCCACAATTGCAAAACTGTAGCAACAGAGTCGTAAATTGCTTTAACAAAGGCTATAAGCATTCTGAAGCCATATTTAACAATATATATGTTGCCTGTTAGCAAACGTATTGCGCAATCAGTGTTATAAAAAAAACGAGCAATTAGAAAAACTAGTTGCTGGTTAGTACGAAATTAGGAAAACTTGATAATCTATTTAGCAAGACTCAACAGCTAATATAAAACTCAAAAATATACACCATTAAATATAATATATTTAGCACACAATGATTTAGCAAAAAGAAAATACTTCAAATAAGCATAAAATGAGTTGAAGTAAATGGCTTAGCATCACAAGTGGTGTGTTAAAACCTAATGGGCACGTATTAACAGCACATATTAATGCCCATTGGAATTAGTTTTGAAGGATTATATATATCGAAAATTTTAAATATTAGAATTAATTTAGTATAAAGTCAAGCTGTGAAAATTTGAAGGTTTATAAATTAATTTTAGTGCCTTCATTTTTTGAACATTTATTGACCACTTGACTCTAAATAAAATTAATTCGAAAATTTAATATTTTTGTATGTAGACGCATCACTTTAAGGAACCAGTACAAATACTTCTATTATATTTTTTTTGTATAAGTAGGCAGAAAGAGTTTAGAGTTAGCTGATTTTTTTTTAAATATTGATTGAAGATGTGTTACAGGTAATCGATTCATCTAAAGCGATTTGATTATCGGGTCTGAACTAGGAGTGTTCATCGATTCGGTTCGGTTGAAACCGAATAAAAATAGCAAAATCAAAGTATTATTCAGTTTTCAGAATTAAAACCAAACCAACCGAATTCAATCAATGAACCTAAACAAACTGAACCGAAATAAATTTTGATTTATTCAGTTGAACCGAAATAACCAAAATCAGAGATGAATAGGAGAACTAACAAAAGGATAGAACAGATCAATAGAGAGAAATAACCGAAAAACCATGGAGAAAGAAAGAAAAGAGGAGAAATTAAAATGAGAGAGCAGATCTCGAGAGAGATAGAGAAGAGAGAAATAAAAAAAAGAGAAAGAGTGATCAATCTAAAAAAAAAGAGTAAAGAAGAAAGAAACGTAGACAGAAAGTAGGGAAAAAAGAGCCGATTTTTTCTTAAATACCCTCAATAAATAAAAAATAAAAAATAACAAATATACTATTGATTTTAACATAATCCAAAAAATGCCGCTCCACTGTGGGGCGGTTTGTTTCCATACCTGACTGCCCCACAATGGGGTGGTTTGCTTTGTTTTTTTTTTTAAGGGATGTTTAGTTTGTATAGGCGGTCCAGTTCCATATCTAATCGCCACACAGAGGGGCGGTTTGCTATGAATTTTTTTTAAGAGATGTTTAGTGTGTATAGAATGAATGTTTTATATATAAACACTAACAATAATTTATGATTTTTTTTTTACTTTTTTGGATACTCATATTGTATGATCCATGAGTGATAAAAGAAATATAATATTTTTCCACGTCATCGATCTGTGTCTTTCTATTATAATGCATCTCTATCTATTTTTTGTAAGTCATTTCTCTCATTTTTAAAGCACTTGTATGTTGTACATGTATTTATTTAAGACATCTCTCGTAAACAGGCGAAACTAGAACAAGGGATAAGGCAAGAGAGACGATATCTTCACTAAAAAGGTAAAAAATGATGATGAAACTTCAGACTGCCATAAAACGGCGCCGTTTTTCAAAATTCAGAATTGTCAAAAAACAAAGGAAAGAGCCTCAAAACTTGAGTTGAAGTTTTTGATTAAGTTATTTATTTATAATTTTTTATCTAAGTAGCTCAATATATTGGTTATATAATGAACTTGTAGAATACCAATTTTTTTATTTTTGGAATTTTTTTACTATTTTTTGGATTTATGAAAGATGACACAAAATGGCTTAAAAATAAAAGAAAATTGTCAAGAGTATATTTTCTTGGTACATGGGTTATATACAATATCAAAGGTTCAGCTCTAGCTTCACACATATATTTTATGTCATATATTATGTTTACAAAATCAAAGAATATGAATATCCAAAAAGAAAAAAAATTATAAAAACAGTGAGACCAAATTATTGTTAGTGTCTATTTATAAATCATTCATTCAATACACACTGAACATCTTTAAAAAAAAAAAAAAACCATAACAAACCGCCCCACTGTGGGGTGGTCAGATATGGAAGCAAATCGCCCCCACAGTGGGGCGGTCAGGGCATTTTTTGATATATTTGAAAATCAAAGGTATATTTGTTATTGTTTATTTTTTGAGGATATTTAAAAGAAATCGGAAGTGAGAGAGAGAGCGTAGGGAAAAAGAAAAAAGGGAGTGGGGACTGGGTGGGACCCAGCTGGGAGTGAGAAGTAAAATAAAATAAAAAGGATATAGGAAGTTGGAGAAAAGAAGCCCAATTATTTAATTGGTTTTAAAATTGAACCAAATCGATCCATTAAACTAAAAGATTGAACCATTTGATCTAATTTAAATTGGTTCAGTTTAAAACTTATTAAACTGGACCCAATAAATACCTCTAGACTCTAAACCTATAGTTTGGGCCAGTTAAGAGGTCAAAAGTAACCATGTTTCTCATATTGCAACCAATACCCTGAATTTTTGAAATATTTGGCAATAATAACTAATAACTAATAATTAGTTTAGCTTAGAGGAAATAATATTTTCCATTAATAACTAATTAACTAGAATATTGTCATATATCTAATAGATCTAATTTAATGTATGAACCGAAATGGAAATTGAAATCATCAAGAAGCTGAAGTGATCTGTTCCAATAAGCAAAACAGGATAGGAATGGGGCCTTTCGAAGCTTGAGTGGGCTTATTTTGCTTTTGGAATGGGGCCTTTTAAATTTGAGGGGGCTTATTGATCCAAGTTGGACACATTGAAGAATCAGATAACCTTATTTCCCTTGTTATGATATCAAGTTGAAATGGAGGCCCAGTACTTTTTGGGCTTGGGTTTGAGTTTGTTTACATTTGAAAATCTTTTTTAGTCAAGTTAAATTCGGAATCAGACTTTGTACTTTATGTTTTTAATTAGATTTTACCAATTTTATTACTCTGCTAATTTTAAGCCCTTGTTTATGTTCTAACTTGTATACATTGGGGTTGCTCAAGCACACAAATAATTGTGTATCATATGTTGCATATACCACGTGACAATTCAAGATGGCATATGGGTGAGGCGGGTCAGGCACACTTGAGTGAGTCTTGTTGGGGAATCATAAAGGTCAAACAATTACGTCTTATCTAGAGATTAAATAATTACATCTCATCTAGCAGTCAAACACTTACACCCTCGGGAAGGAGAAACAGTTTCCCACCTTAACCAAAGGACCGTTCTATGCCAAAGAGACTCAAAACATAAATTAGATGTGCGGAACATAATACCTGATTTCATGTCGTTTGTCATGGAATATTCAAAACCTTAACTACTAGAATTTCTGCTTTTTCCAACAGTAGCAATTCTAGTAGTGCTTGGTAGAGCAACAGCCGTATCTGTAAGCACGAGACAAGTCTTCAATGGTAAGAAGTCATTCTCACATTTACGTTGTATAGTCGTGAATCAAGTCTTCCAAGACAGTAAGATATGGCCCTTGAGAAATCATTTCCAAATTTTCTAATGAATTTTTCTTCTCTATTCTTTAATGGTGGAAGAAGAAGAAGAGAAGGCATACAGATGTGTATTTTTCTAAAGAGAAAAATGTCTGTTCAATTTATGTGTTTTTCTATGTTATGTTGTGCATTAGGGACCAATCCTTATATAGTGTTATCTATTTGGTTATTTGCCAACTTGAAAAAGGTATTTTGTGCGTTCGCATCAATAACCGTGCAGTCATATCAAATTCCATGCAAACGCATCAATATCCGTGTGGCCTGCACAAACCTCTGAAAATATAGTTTTCTGAAATGCAAATCTCAGAATCAGTCCATTAATGCTCAACGTTTATGGACCACACCATATTGAATACATAGTTTGTCTAATATCTTAATTCCATATTATATCACTTAATTATGACAATCATATATGACAGTATACAATTCATAATTATATTACATATCTGCTCAACGTTGGATTATGATCCAACAATCTCCCACTTAAGTAATATGTCATACTCTTTTAATTATGTATTGTCAACTTTATGTGCGCACATACTTTTTTGTCATCCTTATGTATTATCAAACCAATTCCATCCATTAGTTACATTAGCAAAGGACTAAAGCGGCTTTCGTCACATTTATTTTAGTCATAACTAAACCATCAATAATCACAGTACTAATATAGCCAAATAACATAAATCATGATGTGGATGTGTAGCATAGAAATTACATGCAATTATGATTTTATCGTGCCAATTTCTAATTTGGTCTCCAACTTAAAACTTGAAACTGAATTTCAT
Source organism: Carex parvula (assembly GCA_025461045.1). NCBI lineage: Eukaryota > Viridiplantae > Streptophyta > Magnoliopsida > Poales > Cyperaceae > Carex > Carex parvula. Next base: position 286,141 of record JAJGRW010000647.1, on the reverse strand, counting down.
ATGCTTGTTGTGAAATGCATATCCAAATAAGCAGTTTGCAAAACACATATCCAAAGTTAAAAACTGAAACTTGATGTAAAATGCATATCCAAATAAGCCATTTTGCAATTTACATATTCAAAACTTAAGAACTGAATTTTATAAACTTCTTGTTAAATGCATACATATAAACCTGTCACAAATTACATATATTAAGTTTATATCATTATAAAATGCATATACATATAAACCTTTTGCAAATTACAAATCTTAAATTTAAATCATATCTTAATGGAGACAGAATGTAAACATAATATTCTTTTGTGAAACATGCATATCCATACAAACTTGATGCAATTTCACATATCTAAATTACAATAATAGACTCCCACTAAAACTTGGCATCTGTGATGGAAATTACACCCATATGAGCAACATGCTCGTGAAACTGTTTGGGTGTCAATCCTTTAATGAGTGGATCTGCCAACATGGAGTCTGTTCCTTTATACAGCCAACCATTATGTACTCTTTCTTTTACTTTACATGACTTTAGTTTAGCATTGTTCCATATTCACTGGTTAAGACTAAATTCGTCTCCTTTTGCTACTGAGGTATTTTCTGATTCACGGTTTTACTTGTCATACCTAAGAAGAACCTTATCGATATAATTCCTTCAGGATAAACTTAGAGTACTTTGGGATCTTATTCCTTAGTATTTCAATCCCTATGCTAAATGATACATCACTAAGATCTTCCATCTCTAAATTCTTATCATAAAGTTCTTAGTTTCTTGCAACAAATTTATATCAATATTGACAAGCAATATGATATTCACACATAAAACCAGAAATACAAATTTACTCCTACATAACTTTAGGTATATAAAATCATTCAATAAATTTATCTCAAAACCAAACGAGATAATCTCACTATGAATTATACAATACCATTGTTGAGACACTTTCCTTAGTTCATAGATGGATTTCTTAAGTTTGCACACCATAGACTTTGCGTCTCCCGACACATAGTTTTCTAGTTGCACTATATAGAATGTTTCATTAATGTCACCACTTAAAAACGCTGTCTTAATATCCATCTACTATAGCTCCAAATTAAAGTGTGTAACTAATGTCAATATAATCTTTAAAGAGACTTTCAAAGATAGAGTATTGATGATTCAAATAACATATCAATCAATATGTCTTCCTTTAGGACGACAATATTGATTATATGTAAAATATAATAAGCATCACTATACTCTATGTACACATAATTTTAACAATCATCAATCTTCCTTTGAGTCAGTTAATGTTTACATTCATTAAATGAAACTAAAGAGAAAGTCTTTAAAGCCTTAAGTGACAAGACGAGCTTTATATTACTCCTCATTACTTTGTGAATCCCTTCTAGTTTTGAATATCCATTTGAAACTAATGAGTCTTGTATCTTTAGGTAATTGGGTAATATTTCCAATGTCATTGTCAGCCATTGATTTATATTTTCTTATTGGCACATCTGAATTTTATCGAGAAATTCCAGTATTGTCTGAAACAATCTGGCCTACAACCACATCTTCCAGTATAGTCTGAAACTTTTTTTATTTTTCAATGAATTTCTTCTCAATGTCCTACAAAAAATTTCTTAATGGTAACAATCAAATCTGAAATCACGCCCCTTAATGCTTCTCGATGGACATCTTTATTATCATAAGACATGCGATTTGATTTGTCCCACTTTTCCTTCTCCTTCTGATTATCAGAAGTACTCTTATCCGTAAGAGTGAGACATGCCTTCTTAATGCAAGGTCCAAATCCTTGACACTGAGAACTATTACCATGTTCTCATTGATCACTCAAAAGAGAGCGATGTTATCTTTTAAAATTTATAAACTCGGAAATGCTATCGGTTCGGATCACAAGCGCACAATCCTATCGATTAGTATAATCGAGATCGATCCACAAAGAATTGGTTCACAGTCTTGAGCGATCAAATCACAATCTTTCGAAAAGCTAGACAAAATCTGAAAATTTGAGAGTTGAAGTTATGATCAATGTAAATTTGGCACAATTAAAAGTAATAAAATAAAGATAGAGATGAGAATTCCTAGGGTTTCGGCACACCATCGCCACTCAATCCACTTTGATATTGTACTTCTGTCGGGTCTGATTTCCTATTGTTGTTTTATGGAAGACACCACATAGGACACTGTGAGTTATCTTACGCAAATGACAGATCTTTCATCGAGATACTACATAGGACACTGCGAGTTATCTTACGCAAATGACAAATCTCTAAATACACAAGTTACTACATAGATCACTACGATTTATCTTACGCAAATGATAGAACTTGATTCGCGTTTTGTTGTTCTGATTTATGGTTTCCCCTCTAATGTTTTCTTCACATAAATCTAATGACTCCCAACGAGGCTAACTCGTGCAACATAGTTTCTCTTACCATTAAAGCACTGTCACTACCCTAACGGATTAAACTAGATCATCGATATTAGATGAAGGGATAATAAATCACAAAAGCATTTCAATCAAACAACAAGAAATTATAATCAACAGAATATATATATATATATATATATATATATATATCAAAGCATCATGAGTAACAAGGTTTACTGCCTAGCCCCTAAGAAAAGAACTTAGCCGCGGAACGGCATTGTTATAATCACTCCTCTCTTTCTCACTTAATCAAATCTAACCCAAATTACAAAGATGATTTCTTCTTCTGTCCAGGGTGCTTATATAGGAGTGGAGGGACGTCTGGAGTTGAGTGGCGACCAAGAAACATGATCTAGATACAGTTGTCAGCAGATATTCCCCAAAGGAAGCCTTGGTTACATACCGTACTGGCTGGTACGGTCCATAATGAGACCATGTTGCTGAAGAGTTTAATGCATATTGCGCTATCTCCTGATCCTTATCCGGCTAGGTCCGTATCAGGCAATACGGGCCGTAACAGAGCCTTAATGGATGAGCGTCGCTTATCTAATTGACCCGATTCTCGATCCATTTGATGTAAAATAGTCTCAAAACCTGTTTTCTGCAATAAAACATAAAGAAGGGTGACAGTAGCCTTTTTATCTAATTAATTAAACATAAGTGTGAGATAATATGCAAAACCTAAACCAAAACCCTACGTAATTCATCATCATTTTGACTCTGATCAAGCCTCCCAACTTGAATTGTTGCTTGTCCTCAAGCAATGACATCTCAGCTAGTCAAAGATCCGGTCTAGGTTAAACTATACAATCTCAAGGACTTGCTTTAAATTAAACTAGAACTTGGGCTTGGTACAATTGGTATGACATTAAAAATTTAGAACTTCAAAAATATTCATGACATCTCCCTTGAACAATTTATTTACCCCATGATTGATCTCATTGTGCATTCCTTAGAAAAATTATTATCGAACAATTCACTTCACAAATATCCTTAAATTTGAGAGTATTAATTTTTTCTTTTGATTATAAACAGATCATTTCCAATCAATAGGAATTCTAATGATATAAATTTTGATTTTCCTTCCTGATTGATTGGAGCAAAGTATGACAACTAAGTGTGTTGGTACTTGTGACAGTTTTTTGAAAAAGTAAATATGCACAAAATTAAAATTTGGGAGGTTTTGTCGAGCCTATTGGTAACCAGTCTTGTGTAAGTACCCGTACTCTTTTTTATCCTCCATCCTTTATTCTATTTTTTTCTTTTTCTTTTTTAATTTTTTAATTTTTTAATTTTTCTCATTTCTGATTTTTTTTTTGTATTTCTTATGTTTTTTTAAAATTAAATATTTTTGTGTCACAAGTACCATGATTACACACAATTCCAAGTATTCATTCATACGAATAATTATTGCATAGTTTCGCTAGGGGTCTATCTATAATAAATGGGTATTCTAAAACACTTTCAAACTTAAAAGACTTTGCAAAAATAAATTACTCAACAATAAAAATTCTAAGGTCTGCGGTTTTGGTCAACATTCATGGTTAGCAATTAATTATTCACTTTGAGGTCACTAATTACTTTAAAAATTCTGAATTTTTGGTATCATGGCCAATTGGCCAATTTTTTTTTTAGCGAGCCGTCGGTGATTTCCTTCCGAAAATTTTCATTCCCATTTTATAACTTTCGATCAGCCGCGAAATATTTCATTTCCCTCTTCTCAATTTCAATTTACTCTCCGCCAAACCCTTCTCCTGACCCGGTACTCCTCTCAGTTCCAGCCCTGAGCGGAGCTCCACCCTAAAATCCACTCGCTAGCCAATCCTATACCCGCTAGCCAAACATGTACCCGCTAGCCCTGAGCGGAGCCCCACACTAAAATCCCACGTTGTGGAGTGCACGGCCTCATCGGAGACCGCCTGAGGAGATCGCAGAGGAGAAGGTGTACGCGGCGGCCTGAGGAGCTCACTGCTGCCACTGATACGGTACCAAAAGCAAAACCTAATTTTTTTTAATTGTGAATTTGTGTGATTTGCGATTTGCGACATATAAAACTAATTTCTTTCGAGATTTGTTATTGGGTATTTGTGCTGCTTAGGAAATGATTTTGAATTTAGTTAGATTGATTGCTTAGGAAATGATTTTCAATGTTCTCCAAAATTTATGTGTCAGCTGCAAACTCTCAAGTTTTCACACGAACTCCCTTAAATGTATTTTCTGCTATAAATGATTTGACTCCATTACTCTATTTCTGGGAAACACTTTGCTTAAATTTTGACTTTCCAGTTGCCACTAACAAAGCAAAACAAAGGACAACAGAAAAAAGGGAAAAAGTAGGCATGATCTAAAGATAGGTCACTTCTGTTGTTGGCGTTTTCAATTAAACGTGAGATATATATCCTATATATTGTAAGAATTGGGAGCTTTGGGGACGATTAGTCGTCTTACTGTGTTAATGGTGTTAATCGGTACTTAGAAAAGTCTTGTTCATTTATTGGTTGTCAAGGACTTTAATGGAGGCTGTAACATTATTTTGAATGAATTCTTCACATTACTCTTTCATTACATAGGGAGCTGCTGTGGCGTTTTACATACTGTCGGCACTGTTTGTGAACAACTTTGTCATAATATTTGTGGTGATAGTATTTCTCTCAGCTTTCAATGAAGACCCAGGTACTCTTGCTGCCCTTTTCTGTTACTGCTGGAGCCACGATTGAAATGCCAGTTTGCTTGTTTGGTTGAGTGAAATCAACAAACATGGACCGCTCAGCCGTGATAGTCATATCGGCTACAATGCCATCGTAACTCTAAAGTTGAATAGAGACATTCTCAATTAGAATCATGGTAACTTGTGTTCAAAACAGAGACGCAGAAAATTCAATAAATGTCCAACAATGACAACACCAACAGTGAATAAATTGAATGTCCGTATTTATCTATATGGTACATTTGGTTACAGCTCCTTTTGCTGGGAACTATGCCTACTATCAACAAATTTATAATCACCTTTTTAATAACTGAGTGGTGTCATTTTTAAACTGTTTAACCTGACAAAACTACTCCATATTATATTGGGTTAGTACCGTAAACTAAAAATACTCCATATTTACTGGTTAGTATGCTGCCGTACCAGGAAGATCGTGTCCAGTCTAGACCTGCTGGAATTGCAATCTTGTTTCTTGATAGGGGTGGTATCTGCTATATGTTTCTTGATTTTTAATATGTCAGATATATCTCATTGTACATGTATTCAAAATACTTATTTTTCTATTTTTTCTTACCAATTGTGTCCTTTTAATTATCAATAGGTGATGCTTTATATGCTTTGAAGAGTAGTTTGAAGGACCTGCAAAATGTTTTGCAAAGCTGGGATAATACTCTCGTAAATCTGTGTACTTTGTTTCATGTCACGTGTCACAGTAATAACCTTGTAATCATACTGTAAGTATTTAGTGGTAAATTTGTGCCACTTACAGTGGGTGATGGTATCAGAGACTTCACTAATGCTAATGGCAGGATTATTTTCACTAATGGCAGGATTATTTGTACTAACTAGTTTGTTTTTTTGTGAATGAAATATGAGTTATATTTTTTATATTGTGTTGTCTTTTGTTTGTGTTGCTCAAATTATTTGCATGATATTCTATTTAATGTCAATGAATGCCGAATAGTAATATATTACTAGCAAAATATGGAGGCTAGCCCGATACAAACAGAACCATGCCAAAATTTTATGCTAACACCGACTGTTTTTAGGATCGACACTGACTGTTTTTAGAACTAACTATTGACTGTTTTTTAGAACTTCACCGACTGTTTTTTAAAGAAAATAGTCGGTGTAGGTACCCAACACTGACGGTTTTTTCAATAAAACAGTCGGTGTTGGGTACCTACACTGGCTGTTTTTTAAAGAAAACAGTCGGTGTTGGGTACCTACACTGACTGTTTTTTAAAGAAAACAGTCGGTGTTGGGTACCTACACTGACTGTTTTTTAAAGAAAACAGCCGGTGTTGGTACCTACACTGACGGTTTATTTAAACAGTCAGTGTTAGATATCTACGCTGACTGTTATTTACCCGTTAGTAAAGATATACCTATACTGGCGGCGCCATCACTGACGCCTCAATAACAGTCGGTATAGGGGTTTTTTAACAGTCGGTGAAGGGATTTTTTGTACTAGTGATTTTTTACTATTGCAGATACTCACAGATTCTTGTTCGATCGAGATCTTTTTTCTAACTAGTGAATTTTTGTTCATTTACATTTTTTCTTTCAGGGTAGGGTTCTCTTACATTTTCTGCTTAGTTTTCTCATGATCACATCACATAACTTCTATAACTTGTAAATCTTTTTTTAATTAATGAAAAGTAGTCGGCCTAGACGTACCTACTTTCTCAACAAAAAAAAAAAATATTAGCTAATTTATGGCCTACACATTTCCTATTTTAGTTTGAACTTGTAATTTCGGATTTGTGGTCTTAGTGAAAGATAGAAAGAGGAAGAAGAGAAATAGCTCATGTATAGAAAGTTCTACAATGTCACTCTCTCTCTCTTTTCATTGTCTCGTTATATATAAAAAAAGTTTTATGTACCGTATCCTGTATGGCCAGTTCATTAACATCAACATTAATTATATCTCCAACCCATACAAACATTTTCAAATATAGCCCAATACTAATGCTAATCAATCCCCTATTTTTCTTATAATACTAATTTGAAAAAAATATTATTTTCAACATTAATAACTCCTTACTAATGTATAAACATGTCCATAAAACATAATTTTAAGTTTATTTTCTATAAATTTACAATGCCAACCCTTAAAAAATTTCATTTCTGATATTGGGTGCAGTTTATCTGTCAAGTTCTTTCATCTTGCACAGAACCCCTCAAATTTTAAAACACAGCCATATATACGTTCTTACAAAATAAACCTTCTAAATACTGATTGTAGCGATCAATTTTTTTTGAAAGAAGATTGTAGCGATCAATTTATACATATAACACAACCATATATTAGATGTAATGAAAAACTCTACAGTTAGTAATTTACATATCTTTTTCTCTTGATACATGCGACCTAATTGATGCACTAGTGGAAAGAGGGGTGTAAATTGAAAGCTTTTGTACATGTTATGGTCCGGTTTTGCTGTGATACTAACTATTATATATAATCCGACCTAATTGCTGTATTTGTCCTGTACATGCAGCTCATTTCCTGATATTTTTGGATTTTAGATGGGTTATTGTTTGAACTAGCTTTTGATGAATAAAAGCTTTTCAGAATGGGTAAAGATGAGTAATGGATTAGTGGAAATTATAGATAGTCTTAAATATAGTGTTAAATGGTGTTAGTGCTCCACTGCTCCTACGCTGAGTAGTGATCAAGCTGATCATGACAGCTTTGGAAGTATCCCTATTTAATAGGAACGTTTCCAAGCCTGATTAATTATTGAGCAAAATGTATGATAGATGTGCTCTTCATTACCTCATCTGTCTTATCTTCTCAATCTATGAAGATAATATATTTCAAATATGTACATAGCAATTTTTCGATGCTTTCATGAAACTTTACATTGTCTAATCAGGTCACAATAGAAGCCTCTCATTATGCTCCCGAACAAATAAAGAAAGAAAACCAGATTGTCCAATCTGAGCTTCAAAGTTCAACGCGTTTTGGAGACACTATTCTTCACCTACTTGTTACTAAGGACCACAACGAGCTCGCTTTGTTGGTTTTTCGAAGAGATGTGTCCCTATTAAAATCACTAAACAAAAACTTAGAGACACCCCTACACTGTGCTGCGAAAGTCAGAAATGAGACTGTCATCCACAACCTCATTCAAATTAATCATGTTGCCGTGAAGGATGCTCTCGAACAAAAAAGTGAAAATGGGGACACAGCCTTGCACGTTGCCGCTACATACGACCATATAGATATTAGCCTCGCATTGATGAAGTTGGACCTTAAGTCGTTTACAGGGTCAACAACAGTATTTTTTCTGCATTGAACATAGCAATAGACAAAAACTATACTAAGATGGTACAGACCATGTTAGAACAGGACCATGCTCTGGCATACACCCAATTTTCAACTGGAATGTTTCCAGTTCATTTAGTCGCAAGCACAGGCAATAAGGAATTGGTATTGCATTTAATAGAAAAGTACCCTGAGTGTGTCGAGTTGCTGGATCCTCACAGAAGAAACCTTTTTCACGTTGCTGCAGAAGAGGTCATGAGCAAGAGTTTTTGGGAGATATTTAAAAACACCAGTGTTCGAGAAATAATTGCAAGAATGAATAATGCACAGGATTAATTACGAAGGAAATACACCATTGCATATTGCATCAATGAAGGGACACAGGCTTACTATGAAAGCTATTTGGATAAACAATGACGTGGCAGAAACAATCCAAACAAGGCTTAACACCATTCGAACTTTCAAGGCGGCAACTGGTAGAAACTTATGAGGCATGTTTAAATTAACAAATTACATCAGAAAATTATTTCTTTTTTATTTTAGTTATCTCGTGTGTTTCTAGCAACTACTTAACTAACATGCACATAAAAATACATACTAGCTAATTAGGTAATTTGGTCATACAGAATAGTCTCAATGTCAACACCAATGCCAGTATGCGACTGAATGCTTGTAGTATAAGCTAGTTCTACTTGCACTTTTAATAGAAGGTTTGAAAAACAATATATAATTTCGGATAAAATTTATCTGAAATTGTGCTACCAACATAATCGAATAATGGCATTAATTAGATGGGTCAAATTAGTTCGTATTAGAATATAACTTTCCCAAAAAATGAAAGTGGACTACCGAACTCGTTAGGTAAAAAGAAACTTTCGGGCTCAAAAATTTGCGCAAAATCTCTGTTATTCTCACACATCCCAATAGGGCTTTACAGAGGCCTCCTAATCTTCTCGAACGGCACAGTTCAATTGTTGAAGAATAATGGTAGTAATAGAAGGAAGACCCAATTCCATTCAGTAAACTTCAAGAATCATCTAAACCGACTTATATAGTACACCTTCTCAAATATGAATTTTACTCTAGTACACCTTTTACTAAATAATGTTAGAATTTTGATCTCAACTGCTCGATTATTCCATGGCCAATTTAGAAAAATACACAAAGAGTGAGGCTACGTACGGTACTATGCATAGCACGGATTGGTCCGTGCTATGACTCAATATTTGAGTTTTCAAAATTCTAACGGTCGATCCAAACTGTTCAACATGATTATAAAATGAATATGTACTTGCAAATTAAATTTTACATTTTTTTTATTTTTTTTACTATTTTTTTATAGATTGAAAATCACTGTTTTTTTATGGTCCAAAATTTTCAGATCAAGTGATTTTCTACCTATCTAAAATAATAGTAAAAAAATTCGAAAAATGTAAAATTTGGTTTGCAAGTACATATTCATTTTATAATCATGTTGAACAATTCGGATCGATCGTTAGAATTTTAAAAACTCAAATATTGAGCCGTAGCACGGACAAAACCGTGCTATGCATAGTACCCTAGCCTCACTCATACATAAATATACAATTTTTGGCTTTACTGGTATAACATATATTAAATTTAATTGTGATAATTGAGAGTTAAACATCTGTAATATCTACTAGTCAAATCTATATGTTATTTACTAATTCTGTTAAATTAGAATCGTTCTATGAACTTAGTTACTATGGATCTTCTAAAGTTTCTCAGAGTATTGGAGTATCACCCAATACCAAATATATATATATATATATATATATATATATATATATATATATATATATATATATATATATATATATGAGGAGGGTTCTAATGCCTCAATTTTTCATGCCTCCACCATGCCTCCATTTTTAAAACTTTAATAACTCAAAATTTAAAACTGAAAAGTCAAAATAAAACCGTTGGATATGATCTACATCATTTTATCTATGTGCTCATAAAAAATTATCACATTTTGATTTTGTTTTTATGTGAATCAATAAGTTGAAAAATCAACGTCTAGAAATTATCCACATTAGTACATTTTTTACAAGCTCTTGATGACAACCAAAACAAAATTGAAATGTCATAATTTTTTACACCTGCATAGATAAAATGATAGAGATCATATCCAACGGTTTTATTTTGACTTTTAAGTTTTAAATTTTGAGTTATTAAAGTTTTAAAAAATGGAGGCATGGTGGAGGCATGAAAAATTGAGGCATTGGAACCCTCCTCTATATATATAGATATATATCTTTTCCCTTTGCATTATTTTTCATATTAGATTAATTCTATATCTATTAATTACTAATGAATTAAATTTTTGCCTATGAAAGGTAACAAATTATTAAGACATGACTTGCTTTCAATTATATATTTTGCATTAGAACTGTTGGTATTGTGTAATGAGCGTGCTGTTGGTTAATAATATGATACCATAAACTTGTGTTGTCTCTTACTGGATAATCATCGCTTGACTAACAACTACCTCAACACTGAAGGTTATAAATTTACTCGCAAGTGGTTTGACGAAGTAATGCAACCACCATTAAAAAATAAATGTGAGAGAACTCAAGTCATCGGACTGGACTCCGTACTTATCACAACAGTAACATTTGCTGCTGCTTTCACAATCCCCGGAGATTATATATAACCAAGACCATGGCCGGTACATCAGTCCTAGTCCTAGGGAGGAGGTATATGTTTCGGGTATTTATTCTAGCAAACGCCTTGGCATTTATATAAGCATTCTTAAGCTTAATTGCGCTTCTTGATAACGCTAACATAGGTGTATCTGACAGCTACGCTCTCGGATTTGCAACAACAATATTTCTGTTGGCAGCGAGTAGTATGATTGTGGCATTTGGATTGGGAATGTATGTGACTCTTGCTCCAGTTTGTTTGCCTATCGCCATCCTCCTCATTCTGGTGCTATTGGACCCAGACAGCTGTACTTAATTTTGGGCTTTTCAAGTTAAAAGGTGTACTTAATTTTGGGCTTTTCAAGGTGTTTACGTGGCCCATGTTACTCCGCTGGTAATCAAGATCCCCCGGTTTATGGTAGGCCTACATTGAATAACATTTAGGCCGTAAAATTGAAAGTATTATTTGAGTTAGGACAATAAATGATATTATAGGATTTCATCTCTATGGAGAACATATCTCTGCCCATTATTTCTGTTCATCGTAAATTGAAATTAAATTCTCAATAATTTACTCTCTTGGTAATTCAAAAAAAAAAAAAAAATTCATAATTGTATTTATTTGGTTGAATTTTTAATAGGAGAGTAAGGTTAATAAAGATTACTTATTTAATCAATTTTAATCTTATAATCTTATATATATTTTTTTAATCTTCAAAATGGAGTGTAAGGGAGATAAAAAAGATGAATTTTTTGCATGAGCTTTCCCTTCTTAATTGTACTATTTCTTTCAGTTTAATTTGTAGGTCTGAACCAATCGTGAGCTTAAATTGAAAATTTCATAAGATGGTACACACAAAAATATTAGGCTTATACCATCATATTCAATTGACTGATTTTTTATTATAGATTTTTTTATGTGCTTGTTTTCAATTCTGGGACACAGTCTGAAATGATTTTGAGATTTTTATTGTTCGATTTTATTTCTTAGGGTGCGTTTGGATCGTCAAGAATAGCATGAGGTTAGTACTGTTTTTGGATTAGTGACTATTCTTCACCACTATTCTACGTTTGGATCACCCTAATAATAGAGTTATTCCTGAAGTTAGCGTTGTTTTTGCTAACCCATTCTAACGATGGAATAGCGCTAACCCCAAGTTAGCGCTATTCTTGCTATTTCTGGGGTTGCATCCAAACACACCTTCAGATTAAATGAAAGTAGCGATTAGACAGGATGAGATAAAACAATTTGGTCTGATATATTTGTCATGAAACCTTTTATGTTATTTTAATTAACTTGAAGAGTTTTATGGGAAATATCCAAGCTGTTGAGATTTAGATGACAAATATTCATATTCATGATTTATTGGAAATTTTTCAAATAGCAAATTTTTTATGGATATATGGACTCAATTTTATCCATCATACTTGTGTATCTTACTTTATAATAATAATACCATTGCAATTTTTAACTTATAAATTTTTTTAGTATAAATGATAACTTTTATCCGCACACTTCAAACGCTGTTTTGTACTGTTTTTTTATTTTTATTTCAAGAGTATATATACGATCAGATCATGCTGTATAACTTTTATGTTCCTTTTGCTGCAAAGATAATTCTGATTTTTACTGTGGTATAATAACAATCCCCTTATTTTGTTTTATTTTTAAGTTTCGGTACCATATATAATGTTAAGTACTACAAAAGAAAAATATTTTCAGAAACACGGATTGTTTGATTGATTCATAATTTCATATTGAGAACGGAGTAGGTCTGATGCCTATCGGATCTACTTTTAGGTTCAACTAGTATGATGACCGTCTGACCGTCTGATCTAATTTAAAATTTGTGCGCACGAAAATTGAAACAGACATGCACGAAGTTTAAAGTGTTCCGCACGAATCTTAAAGTAAATCGACGGCGATTAAACCATCAAACTAAAGTAGGTCCGATGCCCATCGGACCTACTCTCAAGTGTTTCATATTTCAATCTGACACGGATTTCTACATTGCGAGCACCCAATAAAATCCTAAAAATATTCAGAAGTGACAGCACACTGCTTCCTTCTTTTAAACTTGGGATCAACTAACAGTCCCCCCCATTCAGTCCCCTAACAGTCCCCCTAACTGTCAAAGTACAACTGTCAGTCCCCCATTCAACATACATTAATTCAGTCCCAAAATGGAAAGTATGAATACCTAATATATGAAGTATTCATATATAATTCATCAAATATTCATACCTAAAATATCAAGTATTAATTCACATACGGACTGGGGACCATTACTTTTCGGGAACAGTAACTGTCAGACTGCATTGGAAACCACAACCAAAAAGTCACGTGGATCACACCACCAGTCCCCCATTCATTGATTAAATTAATTCACATACAAAATGGAAAGTATGAATACCTAAGATATCAAGTATTCATATATAATTCATCAAGTATTCATACCTAAGATATCAAGTATTTACTCTAAAAACTGGACACAATACTACCCATCTTTTACACGTTTTTCAAGGTAGTTTTTTTTTTCTCCATTCATTCAAACCAATTTTTGGGACGATCTATGAGGAATTTTGCAAATCTAAAAACACGAAAGTTTTCTATTTTTTTTTTCTCTTTCAAACAAGATCCATGATGACATACTTTTACACGTTTTTCAAGGTATCAAATGTTCAAATATGAAAAATATTCATACAAAATGGAAAGTATGAATACCTAAGATATGAAGTATTCATATATAATTCATCAAGTATTCATACTTATGATATCAAGTATTTTAAGAAAAAAACTGGACTCAACTTGTACACGTTTTACACGTTTTTCAAGGTGGTTCAATGATTGAAAAGGTTAGTTATAATGGGGGAGACTGTTAAGGGACTGGAATGGGGGGACTACATCTTTACTCTTTAAACTTTTTATGTAGCATACTGTGTTGCCTCAGTTTCTGCACTAAATTTATTACACCGACTCGCGCATATTTGGCTTCATAGAGAAAGAAACAGAAAAATAAAAATGAATTACTGTTTAGTGCCCCCACCAAGAAATAGGAATTATAGTATAAATGCTACCATTAAAAAAAAATATTATATTGACAGCCAATTTATTTAATAACAATTTCAATTAAAATAATAATATTTTTCTTTCAAAAAATAGGACCTTGTTGTGTCTAGAGGTGCTACTTTTAGGATTTTTTTTAAAAACCGTAAATAAAAAAATGTTTTCTACGAAACCAACATGATGACTCTAAATTTTACAAAAACCATCAGAACCGAGATGCCAATTCGGTCCCAACGATTTTTTTTTCTCAGGACCGAATTGGCATCTCGGTCCCCCTTTATTCACACCAAAAACAGAGTCCCACTTTGTGGCCGATCGTGTTGCTGGCTCTGGACCGAGTAGCCATTTCGGTCCAGAGAATTATTTGGCCAGACCGAGATGGCTTCTCGGTCCAGAGTTTTTTTTTTGAATTTTTTCGGCAAGACCGAGTAGCCATCTCGGTCCCAATGAATTTTTCGGCAAAACCGAGTAGCCATCTCGGTCCAGAGTGTTATTTCCTATAAAATAATGTATTCTGCTCTCTCTTTGCATAACTATTTTTGCGAGACAGAGACCTCTAAGCTTCTTCTTCCTTTCTGACACCTTCTTTCCGAGACCTTCATGCCTCTCTATTGTGCATAGTTTCAGTTTTCCAAATTACAGATCGGCTCCTGCATTGTGCCTCTAGCGTTCGTCTGAATACTGTAGTAAGTTTTTTTTTTCAATTATGATCGTATTTTTTGCTGTAAAATTGAAAATTATCAAAGGTTAATCGTGAAATTTTTTGTTCAGGAAATGTCTCAAGTATTAATAAATGTGTATCACAGACGCGAAATTACAGACGCACCGACCTGTACATTTCCTGTTACTAACTCAACTAGTCTTGATGAGCTAAGAAGACAGATATATGTTGGCATTCGTTTGCTCCCTAGCCGGTTCGATCTGACAATCAGCGCACGTTTGAACACGGCACCACCTGGCTCAGCAGAAAAATACTTGTTGTTCAACATAGACCACGAAGCGACTTGGTATATGGTGCTTGCGAATGCCACTCCGGTATTGAATTTTAAACTTCTTGAATTAGTGGTTGAGTCAGTACCAGTTGTTAGTCAGACCAATTATGACCCATACCCGGGTAGTGTACCCGGAACTAGCAGAGACATACCGGTGATTGATTCACCGGCACATTGTGATGAAACCCCCGAAACACCCCCGGTTGATTTGCAGAATTATTTTGACCAAATGAATAATGATACTGACTCAGAAACAAGCTCTGACCCTGATGACACGGTTGTCGGGGAAGAGGAAATGGCCGAAATTGAGGATCAGATTAGGATGGAAGAAGTAAGGAATGAGTGGCAATCGTCTATTCCTTTTATTAATCGGGGATTGCAGCATCCTTGTTCGGCATTTCATGACGATGTGTCGATGCCGTACAAGGATGAAGCATTTTTTGGTCATCCACCCAGAATCGACGGTCCATTTTCGGTGGGACAGATATTTGAATCCAAAGCTGATCTTAAATCGAAGTTGAATAGATATGCCATGGATAATAACTTAGAAATACAACAAACCCAGACAAGTCGTAACAGATATGTGGTTGTATGTACAGTGGAGGGGTGTCCGTGGAGGGTATACGCAAAAACCACTGCGACGGGCAATTGGACAATTGCAACAAACCCATACGAGCACAATTGTTACAGTACTGCATGTACAGCAGACAGTCGTCAGATGACTGCCAGGATGATTGCAGATATAATCAAACCGGGTCTCAAGGAGGACCTGGAGATGTCAATAAAAGCATGTCGAATTGCAGTTAGACAGGAGTTCAAAACGGTTGAGCCTTCATACAGCAAGATTTGGAGAGGGAGGGAGCTGGCTATTGCCGATTTATTTGGTTCTTGGGAGAAAGCTTACGAACTGCTACCTTCTATGCTCGGTGCAATCCAGAGGTCTAATCCAGGTACAAGATACAGAATTGATCACATACCATCTAGCACGTTGGGCGAACATATTTTCATCCGTGCGGCATGGGCTTTCGGTCCATGCATTCAATCCTGGCCATATCTCCGACCAGTTATAAGTGTAGATGCAGGACACCTATCCGGCAGGTACAAAGGAAAACTATTCATGGCATGCGCTTATGATGCAGAACAACAATTACTGCCAATAGCATTCGGAATTGCGGAAGAGGAGACTTCAGATAATTGGGGCTGGTTTATGCAATTTGTACGCGAAGATGTTGTCGGCCCCGGTCGGATATGTGTTATATCAGACCAGCATGCTGCAATCCGTTCAGTGTTTGATCGTACTGATTTAGGGTGGTGCGAGGAGAGGGGTGAAGCAGTTCATCGATTGTGTGCTCATCATATTGCGGCGAATGTGTACAAGTTGTGCAAGGACAGAGTAATTGAAGCAATTTTCACTGCGTTTGTGGGTAAGATGAAACCTTGGAGGTTTGATGAGGGTATGGAAATGATAGAAGGTAGGAGCATTACTACTCACCAGTACATCATGTGGTGTGGTAAAAGGTTGCAAAATCTCGAAGAAGAGCCTCTGCAACTCCATAAATGGGCACAATGTCATGACGGAGGCCCAAATAGGTGGGGTATTATGACTACGAACGGATCAGAATCATTGAACAATGTTTTCCGAGTGGCTCGCCAACTGCCTGTAACGGCAATAGTTGATCGCACATTCTATAAAGTTGTGGATTGGTATGTCAGAAGAGGTGCGGTTGCTCGAAATTGGCATCAAAATGGAATGAGATTATCAGGAAAAATCATGACAGCGTTAAAACGTCGGATTGCCAAAGCAAAGCAGCACCTAGTGATACCAATGGGTGGTGAATTTCCCGTCTACGAGGTCGTCGATCATGATGGAACCCAAAGAACGGTATGTCCGATATTTTCTTAAATTTAGTATAACTTTCTCAATTTGTAATATTTAAATAACATGATTTATTGATTGTAGGGGGTGAAGGGAGACATGAAGTACGAAGTTAGATTTCCAGAAGGGGAGCAGAGAATGGCTGTTTGTGATTGCCAGAAACCGTAATTTACTGGCATTCCCTGCAACCACGTCTTGGCGGTGTGCTGTAAGAGACATCTAGATCCGATGAGATATGTAAGTCACTATTATAGCGTTGAAAATTATGTCAACACGTGGAGAGGTGAGTTTCACAGCTTCGGCAGCCACCGCAATTGGATATACGAGTTGGGAGCACCTAAAATCAAGCCGGACATAAATAAAATTAACAAGGGTAGGAGGAAGCACAAGCGAATTCCAAATGCTATGGATGTTATGGAAGCTCAATGTAGGCCACGCAGTGGAGTACAACGTCCAGAGGGATCCGGTAGAAGAAGACCGTCAGGTATCCACATCGTAATTGTGAATTAGTACATATTTTTAATTAAATTAAGATTTTACACACTCAATTATATTTATATCCTCATTGTGCAGGGGCAACTGTTGAAAGACGGAGAAGCGTATCTGGCATCCGGCCAGAAGCATCTGCATCTGCTAGGTATACAGAGGCATCTGCTCCACAAGAAAGACGGAGAAGCGTATCTGGCACCCGGCCAGAGGCATCTGCATCTGCTAGGTATACAGAGGCATCTGCTCCACAAGAAAGACGGAGAAGCGTATCTGGCACCCGGCCAGAGGCATCTGCATCTGCTAGGTATACAGAGGCATCTGCATCTGCTAGTCAAGCAGGACCATCTGGTAGCCGACCATCTATTGGTCGGACGGCTAGTCGTTTGGTGAACAAATTATTGAGACGTAAGGAACGATGAATATTGTGTAATGCAAGACCATGTTTTATATAATACTATGTTTGTTTTAAATGGAAGACCATTTCTGAAATTCTGTTTTTCTGTTTTTCTGAATTTCTGACCTCCGTCGACAAATCGTCCGAACTGTAGCAAACCGTAATATTTTTGTATGTACAAGTTATATTATCTGAAAACTAGACTTCGACGCCTTTCTTTCCATATAAAGAACCCAAAATTCCATGTAGCCATTTAATCATAATTGAATTTCCAATCTAGTCGAATTTCTGAGCTGTAAATTTTCTGAATTTCTGTTTTTTCTGAATTTCTGAATTTCTGACCCCCGTCGACAAATCGTCCGAACTGTAGCAAACCGTAATATTTTTGTATGTACAAGTTATATTATCTGAAAACTAGACTTCGACGCCTTTCTTTCCATATAAAGAACCCAAAATTCCATGTAGCCATTTAATCATAATTGAATTTCCAATCTAGTCGAATTTCTGAGCTGTAAATTTTCTGAATTTCTGTTTTTTCTGAATTTCTGAATTTCTGACCCCCGTCGACAAATCGTCCGAACTGTAGCAAACCGTAATATTTTTGTATGTACAAGTTATATTATCTGAAAACTAGACTTCGACGCCTTTCTTTCCATATAAAGAACCCAAATTCCATGTAGCCATTTAATCATAATTGAATTTCCAATCTAGTCGAATTTCTGAGCTGTAAATTTTCTGAATTTCTGTTTTTTCTGAATTTCTGAATTTCTGACCCCCGTCGACAAATCGTCCGAACTGTAGCAAACCGTAATATTTTTGTATGTACAAGTTATATTATCTGAAAACTAGACTTCGACGCCTTTCTTTCCATATAAAGAACCCAAAATTCCATGTAGCCATTTAATCATAATTGAATTTCCAATCTAGTCAAATTTCTGAGCTGTAAATTTTCTGAATTTCTGTTTTTTCTGAATTTCTGACCTTGGCCGAATTAGATGGAATATGGACGAATTTCTGCATTTTTGTTGTTATTAAATTTTAATGTTATCGGAATTTTGGAATTTCAAATGCGAAGAAGATTTGGTATGTCAGAGATGTAGAAGGACGCACGGATTAGACGTCGAAGAATAGGAACCACTAAATTAATTCATGTTTACACTAAACAATCCATACACTAAACAAAAACTACACTAAATCAATCCTGGCTTCCCTGCCCCTAGGATTAGTGAAATTCGAGTGGCTAAATCTGCGAGTTGGCCTTGTCTGGCGTCTTGTAGGAGCCGCTGCTGATGGCCCCGCATCATCTGCTAGAGGGCGCCCGTCTATTACTATGGATCGAAGCGAGCTGTAAACTCCCTGCATAATATCGTCATGCGTCGTTGGAGGAACTTGGACATCTACATGCCTCGCTCTCATGTTTGGAATATCACCGCTGATATCGATGTGGTTTAGGTCAAATGGAAGTCCGGCTTGCTCGACCATGGCTCTGAACATTGCGATATGCCCAATATCCCGTAAAAAATCACGACTATGCTCTAGCAATTGGAGTCCAAAAGCCATTTGCCCAGGTGTCTTCACCATCGCAATTCCTTATGCAGTCATATTCATGAGGCGAAATCTCTGAAAAAAAAATAGAATAGTTAAATAAAATGAAAGATAGTTCGTAAATAAAATGAGCAGATATATTAAAAATTAAAATTAAAATACTTACGGTACGTGCTTGCACCTCGGCATCCGAGACATACCCGAGACGGTCTATTTCTACTTCTGGTTCTGGCAATGGCTGGCTCAGAACTTCTGATTCTGGCATTTGATAAATCGATGCCATGCCGTTCCGGAGGAACCAATCCATATACTCGGGATACCTGTAACGACCAATTTGAATAAATTAACTCATCACTTGATCCGAATTCAAAATTAAAAAAAAAACGTACCTATCCACATCGTAAGGTCCCGGCTCTACATTTGCCCAGGGTGGTTGAGCGATATATTCCGCCCAGTGAGTGTTCCAGTCTACACTTAATCCGTCGTCTCTGTACACACCCTGCGCACGGTTCATACTGCGGAGGCCTTCCATATAATCAAAGGGCAGTGGATCCTGCGGAGGAACTCGCTGAAATAATCCGAACTGCCGGTAAACCCTCTCAGGAAGATGAATCTCACACTCCCAGAAATGGACCAACCACACACGATATCTAAATATATCTCGGTCTCTAATCCCGCGCCAAGGTTGTTGGTGGTAGTAAGTCGTATACGGCATCCAGTTGACAACATTTACAGTCAGACGCTCAAACTGGTTACGATATTGCGATACACCTAAGTTGTGAACACATTACAAATAAATATTGAATTAACACTAAATTATATTGAGAAATATAATTTAAATACATGTTTAAATAAATGTACCTCTAATAGGGTTGACATCCCATTGATGCGGAATAGTCCATCTTGCGCCAAAAGCCAGCCTCTCCAATTGGTTTTCACCGCCAAATGGTAAATCGTGCCTGCCTCTGGGCCGGCCTATAGGAAACCGAGTCCAACACCACATCTGCAGCAGTAGTAATGGACCATTAATCGAAACTGTTGCCTTTCTGCAAGCCCGAGACAACTCACGATACAGGCAGGCAAGTGCAGCACCTCCCCAATTGTAGTCCTCTTCCAGGGGTCCCAAATTCTCTAAGAACTGCAAGTACATGATCGGGACAGAACTTGAGTTCGCATCGGGAAACATCACCGATCCAAATAAGTCCATGCAGTATGCCCGTGTGTGTCGGTCGACGATCTCCTGGGGAGTGTCATGTGCCAAGTTTTCGTTAAAGCGGTCCTTCAACCATTTTAGTCGCATATGGTATTTGGATCTCTTAACTTCACCTTCGGCCACCTTTGAATAAAAAAATTCATCATCACTGTCTTCATTGCCGTCATAGACCTCATGCCCTAGGCCCTCTTCGATCAGTAGTGACCAATTATCATCTGTATGTCCAGCAATTGCCTTTCCTGTAAACATAGATGTTAGAGATAAAGATATACTCGATATTTACAATACAATTTAATACACTACAATACGCTAAAAAAAAAGATAAATTACTCTAAATATTTATACAATTTATTTACACTAAATATTAATAGGATTTATTTACACTAAATTACTCTAAATATTAATAGGATTTATTTACACTAAATTAATTTATTCCTAAATTAATTTATTCATAAATTAATTTATTCCTAAATTTATTTACACTAAATTTATTTACACTAAATTTATTTATTCCTAAATTTATTTACACTACATTTATTTACACTAAATTACCTGCACTAAATATAAATTAATCACAAAAGTATAAATTACTAAGAAAAAATATTTTACCTTGAACAGGTAAGCCCCACAGACAGCTGACATCTTCCAGTGTTACTGTGCACTCCCCCACCGGAAGATGAAAAGAATTCGTCTCAGGCCTCCACCTCTCGACGAGCGTAGTGATCAACGCTTTATCAATCTGACAATGCGTCACATCCTTCATCTGGTACAGGCCTAAATACACCAAACCTTCTTTCATCCGAGGCTGGTAATGAATGCCCATTTGCCGAGGACCAGGACGCAGTGAACGAATCGGCTGGAACGATAATTTCATGCAAAATAATGTAAAGAACAAAAATTAATTTAAACTTCCAAGTTTATTTTGAAATTTAAATCCAACCCGATATTAAACAAATACCATTGTATTCACCAACGATATCTTGTGTTCCTCAGGAGGCAATTGCAACAAGCGTTGTTCAGCAGCCATTTTGCACTACAATATAAATAAAATTACAACATAAAAAACCTCCAATTAGTTAACAAATCAAAAATTCCTTTAGCTAATTTACTCTACATACAAAATTAAAAAAACCTACAATTAGTTAAATTATACTAAAAAAAGCCTAAATTACACTAAAAAAAGCCTAAATTATTCTACATTTATTTTTAAATAAAACTATGACCAAGATTACTCTACATGCAAACCAAATCATTATACAATTACTAAACACTATATACAATAAATTTATACACTAAATTACTCTAAATATTTATAAAATTTATTTACACTAAATATTTATACAATTTATATACAACTTACTTACACTAAATATTTATTCACACTAAATTTATTTGCACTAAAAAATTATACAATTTATATACAATTTATTTACACTAAATATTTATTCACACTTAAATTAATTTACACTAAATATTTATTCACACTTAAATTTATTTACACTAAATTTATTAACAATTTATTTACACAAAATTACTCTAAATTACTCTAATTACTTTAACTATTTATACAATTTATTTATACTACAATACATTAAAATACACTACAATCACTAAATAAATAACACTAAAATAAACTAATTTACACTACAATACACTAAAATAAACTAAAATAAACTAATTTACACTACATACAAACTAAACTAAATAATTTTTCCAAAAAAATTAAAATTCGGATTTTTTTCCTAAATTAAAAATTCACACTATAATACATGAAATTACACTACAATACACTACAAAAAACTAATTTATTCTATAACTAAACTAAATAATTCTAGAAAAAAATTATAAAATTCGGATATTTTTTTCAAATAAAAAAATTAATCACGTACCCAATGAAACTTGTAGATCTGAAGCTTTTCTTGTTCTTCTCTCAAAACTATATTCAAATGTGTGATTAGAATAAAAAATGACGAAGATTTGAGGGGGTTAAAATTAATTTTTTTTGGTTTGGTTTCGGGTAGAATAAGAGGAAGAAGCCTCGGGCTCGGGTGAGAAGGAAATTGGAAGAAAGAAGAAGGGAGAAAGGAACCGAGTGAAGAAAAACAATGGGACCGAGTTGGCATCTCGGTCCGGAGGGAAGTTTGGCCGGACCGAAATGCCAATTCGGTCCGGAAATATTTGCGGATTTTCTGTGGCGTGGGCTGCGCAATATTAAAAATAAAGGGGACCGATATGCCAATTCGGTCCGGAGAAAAAAAATTCATTGGGACCGAATTAGCATCTCGGTTCTGATGATTTTTGTAAATCTTCGGATCATCATGTTAATTTGGTAAATTTAATTATTTTATTTACGGTTTTTAAAAAAAATCTGAAGAAATCAGTCCGGACACGGTCGCCATCAAATCTGAATTGAAACTCTCTTCACTTTTAGTCTCTCAGTTCCTACTCTCTCACTCAATGCTTGCTTGACTAGACTGTCACTTCTTTCTTTAGCAAAGTTGCGGAGTGGGTATGCAAGCCGTGATTTATTCACTGTGGCACACCCCGCATAGGAAATCATGCTGCAGGTCGGGGACATATATGTTTTTTACCCGCTTCTTTGTAATTACAACGGCTATTGTTTTTGTAATATTTCCACTTGCCAGACCAACCATGTGATGAAATCAAACTCCAAGTCCCCACCCATATGGTTATTTGTACTCATTTTCAGCTGCACATCCAGAGGGCTCCACCATAAGGAATCTTTACATACAACATCAGACCAACAACAATTGTACAAAGTAATAAATGATATAATTTCATGACATTGCATCTATTTGCTATATAAATATATCATGGTCATTCATCGAGTGAGGGTACAATACTTTGTAAAGCGTAGAACGGTCGTATAATGAATTAATATTTTTATTTTCGAAGTCCAAGATACAAACTGTAATATGATATTTATATGAAAATGTACTTGAGATCAAATTTTATATTCTTTAGAATTATTTTATTATTTTTTACATAAGTAAAAAATCATGTGATCTAGATATTATGCACCACTTGAAAATAGTGATTTCCTACCTAACTAAAAAATTAGCAAGCAAATTCTAAAATATATAAAATTTGGTCATTTTATATATTTTCATATGGAGATCATGGTGAATGATTCAGATCGACTATTTAAATTTTTAAAAATAGAAATATAGATCTATAGTATGAACCGATCCACATTTTGCAAATTAGAAATTACCATAACCTCACTTGTCATTCGTGCCATAATACGGTTGACATAAAAATAAAATATTTTTAAATCTTTAATGACTGTGAGACTGTCAAATTATTAATTAGTCTGACAAAAATGGTCCGCAACTTCAATCCCACAAGTAACATATATAGTTTTATTGCGTAGGGCCACATTAGCATTAATTAGTTTAGGTGAAACCCAGCGTCGAGATAAAACAAGTAATGTAAATTAATAACATCAACATCTGAAAAAGAAACATATATACATCATCAAGTGTTGTACGTATATCCTCAAATACAATAAAATTTGAGCTCCTTTCATCTCTCCAAAAAAATTAATAACAAGCACATGCATCTAATAAAATAGTAAAAAAAATTTCTTCTAAAAATATAAAATTTGGTATCCAACATATTTTAATATGAAGATCATGCATGTTCTGATTCAAATCGACCGTTTGGACTTCGAAACAAAAATAAAAATATGAGGCACAATTGAGACATTTGAACCCTGTACTCATGCCAAAAATTACTCTTTACTAGTAATTAGAGAATATTTCAATAGTAGTACTTTAAAGTTATATCTATGACCACCGTTTTCATTACCAAGAGCAACAAAAACAAAGTTTTACTAAATCATGATGAATTTCTTGAAGATGAGAAAATGTATGGACCGGATGCTAAATTCCTTCCCAGGTATATAATAAGCTGGAAAGGGATTTAAGTAATCTTGGGCCCACATACTCTTATAAGGTCCTTGGCGCCTCATGTGACATTTTCCTTGGCCCACACACTATATGAAGATAAGAAATTTTCTTGGCACCTCACATGAAATTTCCATGCAATTTTACAATATACTTTTACTTATATTAAAAAGAATCAAAAGATTTTATGTAAAATGTTTTGGTATATATAGTAAGTCAACAGGGTCTTGCACGTTTTTATTTAGTAATGGGTAAATGCATTTTGCATTGTTTAAGGTAAATGCATTTTGCGTATTAATAATTTTACATGTATATAATAGAAAATAGAGTCCGGCTAATGTCATAACATTATAATTTCAATCTAAGTTATAACAAATCAGTTTTTACAATTTCAAAGTCCGAACAGTCGATCCGAACCACTCAACATGATCTCCATATTAAAATGTGCTCGGACACCAAATTTTATATTTTTCGGAATTTTTTACTTTTTTTTAAATAGGTAAAAATTACTATTTTTTACTATTTTTCGAAACTATCTCACGAAATATCTACAAATCTAAGAAAAAATAAAATATATACACTAATTTTAAAAAAATGATATACTCTCTTTATTAATAAATATTTTGAAAGAGTATTATAATTTTACGTGTATATAAAAAAAATCTCACAAAATTTATACAAATCCAAGAAAAAATAAAAATATATACATCAACAACAAATTTCCATAATCAAATGTCCAATTTAAAAAAATAAAAAGATAATATACTCTGGTTGCTAATAACTATTTTAACCCGTCAATAAATTTTTTGAACAAGTCAATATGTTAAACAATTTACATCCTGATTTATTTATGTATAGATTAAAAAATTCAAAAGGTTGCACGTAGATGAAAAAAACTAGAAACCTAGCAGATACGCAACCTGGTCTGCGTTTAACCTTTTATTTAAGGTAAGACAGTTTTTTTAATCTCAAATATATATTTTTTTTTAAATAGAGTGATATTTTTTATTACCTCTTTGATTAAGAAGAGCAACAGAAACAAAGTTTTACAAAAACATGATCAATCTTTTTTTTAAAGATCAGAAAACTTATGAACATGATGCTAAATTCCTTCCCAGGTAATAATTAAGCTGGAAATGGATTTTAGTAATCTACGGCCCACATACTCTTAGGTCCTTTTCTTGACGTTTCAAATGACATATTCCTTGGCCCACGCACTATATGAGGTTCAGAAATTTCCTAGGTGCCTCTAGGGTATTGAAAACGGTCCGGTCCGGCCCAGTCCGGTTCAAACCCGCCCGGCCATGGGTTGACACAGGCACGGGTTGGCACGGGTCAGCGGGCTCGTACGGGTATTAATGAGTTGAATATCCCGGCACGGGTTGGCACGGGTCTTAGACGAGGATGTGAGTTGAATATCCCGTCGCTTACTAATGATTATACGTGTATATACAAAGATATATCACAAAATATGTACCAATCTAAGCAAAAATAAAAAAAAAAATACCCCAATTAATTTCCATAATAAAATATTCAAATTTTAAAAAGTTGATATACTTTTGTTGCAAATAACTAATTTGACCCGTCAGTAATTTTTTAACAAGTCAATATCTCAGACAATTTGCCTGCCGATTTTTTTATGTATATAATTGAAAAATAAAATAAAATTCAAAAGGTAGCACACAGATAAAAAAAAAAAATCGAAATCTAGCTGCAATCTAGATCTGCGTTTTACCTTTTTTTTTTAAGAGTGAGGCTATGGTGCTATGCATAGCACGGATGGGGTCCGTGCTACGGTAAAAAATTTGACTTTTTAAAATTCTAATGGTCGATCCAACCGTTCAATGTGATAACCATATGAATATGTACTTGCAAACTAAATTTTATATTTTTTCGAATTTATTTACTATATTTTTAGATAGGTAGAATTTTGATGGTCCAGAATTTTCAGAAAACACTGATTTTTCTACCTATCTAAAAAAATAGTAAAAAAATTCGAAAAAATATAAAATTTAGTTTGCAAGTACATATTCATATGGTTATCACATTGAACGGTTGGATCGACCATTAGGATTTTAAAAAGTCAAATTTTTGACCGTAGCACGGACCCCATCCGTGCTATGCATAGCACCATAGGCTCACTCTTTTTTTAAAGTAATAAACAGATACAAAGTAGATGTTATTTTGTGCACTTTATTATTAAAATAATTTGCTTGATTTTATTTCTCCTCTTACACGTTATATTTAGTAATGGGTAAATGCATTTTGCAATTGTTGAGAAATGATTGAATGGGAAATGTTAAATACGAAATTGAATAACTTAAGAAGAAGCATGACATAAAAATTGTTCAATTAAAAAAACATATATATACAATCATCACAATATAATTACATTAATGAATGAAAAATTAATCAACTGAAAAAGTGCTACATAAATAGTGCTTCATTGCAACTTAAAAAAACCATCTCTTCCCATCTTTGTCTTGGTAGTTGGTGCTTGATTGTGTGGGCTCATCAATAATCTAATTACAGAATGACACTTAATTAGGCCCAAAATTCATCAATTTCTGTGAAATGTTGCTACATATATTGGATTTATTTTAGATCAGTGGCCCGGACACGCTTTAGGTTGGGCTTAAATGAGACATCTTTTTGGGCTGCTGAGGCATTGTTTGCGCCAAGTATATATCACTCTTTGAAACAAAAACACAAATTTACTGGTACCATCTACCATGTCATCAACAACTTATGAACCCTTTCTCTTTGTTGATATGACATTGAAGAGCATACAAGCAAGCCATTAAATTTAGATTAGATAAATCTACATTGAATTAGCAGTTCAGCTTGGACTAATCCAATAGCACGTTAACAGAAAACCTGGTATTATTGTAGCCTTGCATGAAAAGAAACAAAAGCGCAGAACACATCCTAACTGAGGACAAAAGGAAAAGACACTAAATGATCCAATAAAAAATGGATCGAAATCGAACCAGAGCTTCAAATTCTGTACAACTATGAAACATAAAATGACAGTAAACGAAACTAAGAAACCGCTTTTTCTGACTCAGTCCCACAATCAATCTAAGAAGAGAACAATTAATTAGCATGGTACTGCAGCACCAGTGCCAAAAACATCAATTAATACAGCTAGCCAAGTTAATACTTATTCAAAGCAAATTACACTTCATGGAAAATTACAAATAAGCCCACCAAATGACATAATTCCAACATTAAGCCCTGCTTCCATCACAGAGCTGGAATTTTATTAAGAAACAAAGCCAACAAAAAAGCAAAATTACGGATTAAGCCCTAGACCCAAATGTCCTCAGTTTTGGATCCGAGCTAGGTTGTTACCACAGCAAGAGAATCACATGTAAAAAAAACTAATTGTAAATAAAATTGAGAGTAGTTTTGTTGGAGCTGTCATGGTCTTTTTGTCTATGAAATGTTACCACAGGAAGAGAATCACAGGCATTGTTTGTGCAAGTATCACTCTTCAGAACAAAATTACAAACGTACTGGTACTGTCGATGCTATCAACAGCCTTGTCATCAAGAACTTGTGAATCCAAATTTCTCTGTTACTATGACATCGAAGAGCCTACAATTAAGCCATAAATTTAGATTAGATAAATCTACATTTAATAGTAATACCTCTTCAAGGTAATTTGTTGTTCAGCTTGGATTAATCCAACCGGAGAAAAAACTGGTATTATTGTAACTTTGCCTTAACAAAAATTTGAATAACTTTGGCTTGAATTGCAACCAATGGTAAAACCTAAATCCAACAACATAAGCAAGCAAGATGCACAAACAAATTGAAAGAATTACAATTTAAGTTGATCCAGCCCTTCCCTGGTCCACTTTCCTGTTTAGCACTTTCTTGTTGAGCACTTTCCAATTTAGCTTCTCTATCGTCTTGAGGGTTGTCAATCAACTGCCAAAGAAAATTAGACATAAATGCAGGTAAATTAGGATAGTTCTAGAGGATTTTATGCTGGACATCAGTTTAATACAAGCTGTTTGGTACTGAAACGACCAAATATATTCTAGCATTGGAAATCACCTCTTTTTCTTATTCTTTATTTTAATTTTTTGGTCTTATTCTGCAACTTTAGGTATTTTTTTTGCTTTGTGAATCAATCGAGGCTTAAGCATGGTATTTCAGAAAATATACCCAAGATGCTGGTACCGATTGGATCTGATATTAATGGATATATAGAGTCAAGGGTCTCTAGCCTCTAAATAATCTAATCTAATTTATTTTTAATGTTGTACCCAGACCTCGTTGTAAGTGATGTTGTTCCTCTGGCACCAGTCTCTCATCAGAGGACAATCACCAATGTTAATACGAGGCCTGCATGGGAGGCTTTCAGTAGCAAGAGAGATGCTTATGTTCCTACAGTGTCGTATGTCCACAGTTTTCAGTTTCATCAGGCCATGAAAATCTTCCAACTCATCCAGCCTTGGGCACTTCGTTATGACAAGAACCTCGAGAGTGCTTGAATGGTTTTGAAACGATAGCAATGGCAAGGAGCTCAGCTTGTCACAATCATTCAGTTCCAGGAACTTGAGTGATAGTGGCAGTGTTTTATCATTCCAATTGCATAGCTCTGGACAGAATGATATGCTTAAGCACTTGAGGTTGCTGAGGTTATCCAGCCCTGTCACTGATATGACCTTTGTGCACCTCATAATCTCCAGTATCACCAACGAAGTAAGATTTAGAACTACATGTTGACCGCTCACTCCAACTGATGGTGCACATGTTAATGATTCCACTTCTCGAAAATCTTCTTTTGTTAAGAATAGTTTAAACTGATTTTCTAGAAGTGGAATCGTGGAATCCGACAGATGGATCTCATCATTCCCAGACAAACTGAAGACTTTCATCGTTGTGTCTCTCTGTCACATAAGTAAAATAAATTAGTGTAAAGAAGGTAGAGTAATGAGTAAAACAGAGTGTTTAAAAATTGTAGGACAAAGAAAAAATTATAAAATGCTCATCCCATAGTGATCATGTACCTGATAGACATATCCTTTTATCGAGATTAGCTCTATGCAGTTTGAGATTGTTAGGTACTCAGATACTGACCGGAACATGATTTCACGAAAGCCACACTCGTGTATCTCTAGTTTCAAGGTTCCAACTGGAATAGTTACATGTTCCAATTTTGGGCAGTACTTAAAACTAACTTCTCTAATAGAATATAAACTCCCATCCCCCCATTCGATCAACTTTAGCTCTACGCAGTTTGAGATTGTTAGGTACTCAGATACTGACCGGAACATGATTTCACGAAAGCCACACTCGTGTATCTCTAGTTTCAAGGTTCCAACTGGAATAGTTACATGTTCCAATTTTGGACAGTACTTAAAACTAACTTCTCTAATAGAATTTAAACTCCCATCCCCCCATTCGATCAACTTTAGCTCCAGACAGTTTGAGATGGACATGTCATCAGATATCAACCCGAACATAATTTCACGGAAACCACACTCGTGTATCTTCAGTCTTTTCATTTCTAATGGACATGAAAGGAGTTTCAATTTTGGACAGTATTTGAAAGTAACTTCTCTAACTTGCTGTGGAATTGTTGCGATTTTCCATAATTGGGGACAATTTTCTATAACGAGCTTCTTAAGGCGGGGGTAGTCGCCATCATGTGCCTGCCACTCCACAAAATTGAGCATGTTGTTCAATGAGAGAACTTCAAGTGATGGGTAATTAGGTTCCTTCTGTTGCTTGGAAGAATCATATTCTGCCAATAGTGAATATGTGCTAGGCTCATCTCCCACATTTCTAAAACCAGCATTACCTGATATATCCAGAATTTTGAGATGTGGCAGTTGTCTAAATGGTGGTAAGAAATTAGGCTCAGTCCGGAAGTTAAGAGTAAGATTTGTTAGTTTGGGAAGTAATGGATTAAGCAACCAGGAAGGCAAAATTCTCCCTCCATAATTTAGTATTGCAAGCCCTGTGAGGTTACCATGAGGTTGGAGGCTCTGGAGTACAACATCTTGTATCTTTTCCTCATTCTCATTATTTGCATTTTTACTTGAACTAACAGTTAAATGGAGATGGCTCCAATTTACATAATGCATACCAAAAGGGAGAAGCTCTTCATATTTACAATTCTCAAAGCCATCATCTTCTTGAAAGTTTAAATTTAACACGTGTAAATTTGGCTTTGAGGCAAGATTGGTATTCCTGGAGTATTCCACATCACTGATGTTACTCAGCCCAGATATGCACAACAACCCGAGAAGCTTATTCATATCCTTAAGCTCTCCTAAACCCCCATTCACGTCATGATCCATGACACTAAAATGCCCGCTTAAATTTTTAAGAGTTGTTAATTTTCCAATCCCAGATAGCATGTAGATACGAGATTCAGGTAACTCTAGTTCCCGCAGCCTAGTTAGTTGCTCTATGCCCCTTGGTAACTCTATGAGCTTTTCACAATATTCTAAAGATAATGTATGCAGGTTACGAAGCATACAAATAGATTCAGGTAACAGCTGGATTTCATAACTGGTCAGCCCAAAGTACCGAAGGTTAATAAGGTTTTTGATGTTTTCAGGTAACTCCCGAAGGATTTCGCAATCCAGGTGCAATGTTTGGAGGTTGTAAAGAAGACATAAAGTTTCAGGAAGCGTTTCCATCTGGGTATCATGAATTGAAAGATAGTGCAAGTGCTTCAATGTGCTGAGTGTATTTGGAAACAAGGAAAAGCTCAACTCAAGAGTTCTCGCACAAGCAAACTCATAGGAGAATGCAAAGTCAAAGATTTCTCCTTGCCATACTTCTAGAAATGTTCTGATAGAGCAATAGTCACTGGGCACTAAAAAGGAACCCAATAATTCTTCTTGTTTGGTAGGGTACAGATGGCATACTTTGCACGGACCATTGTATTCTTGGTCATTTTCTAAAACTGGCCAATATGCCTCTTGAGAAACGGATCTTGCTAAATCATGTATTAAATCATGCAAGATGTAGTAAGAAGGCCCACCATCAACAAGTGATCTGCCTTGCAATTCATCGAAATACTCACTTCCAATCTCTTCCAATGGTTTCAAATTTCTTGTATTGCCATTAATATAGCCTTGCGCCATCCAGAGCCTAACCACCATGTCTTTTTCAAATCGTTTACCTTTCGGAAACATGGATAAATAAAGGAAACATGGCTTAAGATGTCGCGGCAATTTCTGGTAACTTAACCGTAGTGCTGGCATAATCTCTCCAGTCTCATCTATTTCTGATATATCACTCTCTAAAATTTCCCTCCATTTCTCTTCATCCATTTCATAACGGAGAATGCCTCCTAGCACCTTGGTAGCCAAGGGGGAGCCTTTGCACTTTTTGACAATACTAGAACCAATCACGTGCAAATTTGCATTTTCACTTGCCTCCCTATTGCCAAAAGCAAAATGCTCAAATAGCGAGCAACAATTTTCCTCAGGTAAGGAACCTAAATGAAAAGGTGATGTTGTCTGCATGATCTTAGCAACCGAGGTGTTACGAGTCGTCGTCAGAATTCTTACAAATTTAGCACCAAGAAAACCAACTCGAAAGCACTCCCACATGTTTCTTTTTTCATTCCACACATCATCTAGCACCAGAAACAACCCATGACCTCTTATCTTTTCCTTGAGAACATCTTGGAGTTTGTTTAGCTCAGAAAACTCACAAGGTTTTTCACTCAGCGAGTCAATGATAGCTTTGGTTAGCCGCACTAGATCAAAATCTTCAGATACAGATACCCAACATCTCTTATTAAACAACCCATGAATCCTGGAGTCATTGAAAACAAGTTGGGCAAGTGTGGTCTTGCCGAACCCGCCCATTCCAACAACGGGAAGAACCATAAAATCTGGACCATTTGAAGGGTCCAGGAGGCTAATGATCTCCTCCTTCTCTTTCTTCCTACCAAAAGTAGCTGTCTCATCCACATGAGAGCTGGTTGGTGGTCGGATTTGTGTATCGATAACTAGCCGGCGCCCATCCTCCTCTTTCAAATGAAGATCCCTACGAGCAGTTGAAATCTCTTCAAACCTATCTGTTATATCCTTAATCTTCTCAGCCATGCCATCTGGAATCGAGACCATAGTAAATGAATAAGAAGCATGGGAGGATGATGAGTACATCTCAGCAAGTTTCCTCTTTGCCCCTATAGAATTGTACATATATTAAAAAAAATCTTAGTGGTCCCCATCTTTGTCCCCAAAAAAAAAAACTCTTAGTTCCTTACAAATTCCTTGACAACTAAGAAAATTTAACACAAGGTTTACCCTAAGGATATTTTTTAGGTTTTCTATTATTTTCTTCATATTATTTTTTAGCTATTTTTGGAGTCCCATAGCTATAAGTTTTCCGAAAATCAGCCGATTCCAAGTTGACTCGGCCGAGCCGGACTGGAATCGGCCGGTGATGACCCGAGTTATGCCCGATTTACTCGCCTCTCTATAATTTTGCACTAAAAACTCAATTCTCAACTGAAAATTGAGTTTGAGGCTAGGTCATCTGAAAATGATTAGAGGGTGAATAGGGAGACTAATTATACTATTTTTGCTTCTGAATTTCGAATCAATCAGTCGAATTAGCTTCTCAATTTCTGAAAATGCTCCGTCGGAACGAGAATTTGGGAAGAAAGAAAGGAGACGATAGAAAAGGCAAATCTCTAATTAAAACTTCAAATGGGCTTGGTGCATAGACGATTCTACACTTCCTTTTCTTTAGACATACCATAATTTATTGGTTCACCGTGCACCCAGATCAATTTCTTTTTGAGTAGTTAAAATAAGCATTTAATGCTACGATGTATTACTCTGTGCAATTTTTTGACTTGGGTTTTTTGTAGAACAGCCACGTAAGCTTATTTTTTGATTTGTTAGAGCATTTGCATCCCTGAAACTATTAGAGTTTCTAATCTGACGTGGCTGTTGCTAAACCAGTTTCAGGGATGCAGATGGATTTCTTATTTAGCAACTTTGCTCAATAATTTCTTATTAAGAAATCGTTTATAAACTCTGACGTGGCAAAACGATTGGTCTGTATTTGCTAAATTAGTTTAATTTACTGCTGATGTGGCTTATTAGAAACTCTAAAATTAGTTTCAGGGATGTCAACATTTAGAAACTCCATAGTCTATAATTTCTTAAAACCAGTTAACAGTTATTTAGAAACTCTAAGAGTTTCAGGGATGTAGATGCTCTTACCCTCCCTTGTCGTACAGTAGTCAGTACTAGTTAAATATTTTCCGGAAAAATGACAATAAATCATTTATGTTACCTTCGTTGCCGGTATTTTTATTAATACAAAAAAAAATTATTAAATCTGCCCTCACCCCAAAATTATTATTAAAAATGCCCTAACCGTCCAGTCACTGGGCGGCCCACTTTGGATTACCTGACCGCCCCAGGGCTGGGCGGTCCACTTCCCATACCAGACCGCCCCAGGGCTGGGCGGTCCGCTATAAACTCCTATAAAGAAATTTTTCTCTCTCCTGACCAGCACAGTTTCATTCTAACAACCCCAGAAAAGAAAGAGAAAGAAAGAGAGGCAATTTTGAGGCGATTTTGAACAGTAGCTATCAAACAGAAAGATGTTGGTTGCACTGTATGTGGGCGGGAAGTTTACCTGGGGTGTGGATGGAGCACAGTACACTAAGGAAGCAGCCTATAGCTTCGAGGTAAATGAAAATACCTCATTTGTTGAACTGAAGGGAATAGTGTATGAAAAGATCGGTGTGAACCCCAACCGGTAGATATAGATTTAGCTACTCGGATTGACACATTAAGTGGGGGCAGACCTTACTATACTAGGTATCCAATAACAGATGAGTCGTTATAGAGGAGTGTTTACAACACTTTTGAGTCACAGGGTACCATGGTAATAGACTTATATTTCAGGAGAGTTCCGCGTGAACCCGGGGTTGGAAATCCTAAGAAAAATAGAGGTTATGATCACTTTGGTTATGACAACCTGCGTCACGCGAGTTATGACAGCTCGGGTTATGATAACTCAGATTATGACAACTCGGGTCATGAGCACTCGGGGTATGACAACCCCCGCCACTCTAGTTATGACAACCCCTGCCCCTCGAGGTATGACAACGCCCACTACTCGAGTTATGAACCGCACGTACCACCCGTTTATGAGAATTATGTACATGATTTTACCACCGAGCAACCACCACCACCACCTCCTCTTGAAACCCCTATCCAACCCATATTTCCATCTATACCACCATCAATACCTATAGTGGCACCCGTTGTTACCCGGAGAGATCTTGACCTTGATGCTGAGATCGATGTCATACCAGAAAGAGATTTGAAAACGGGTCACGAATGGGACAGGGATTGGGATTCTGATCACATGTCAGATGGTGATGGAGATTATTTACCTATGGAAGACAGATTTTCGATTAGAGGTCGGACAGATAGGCATCCGTGCCCCACATTCAATGATATCACTGCTTTTGAAGAGGCAGACATAACATTTTTTGGGCCGCGTGTCAGATACAATCAAGAGTTTGCTCCGCAGCAGGTTTACACCAACTTAGATGAACTTGTGAAGAAAATAAATGAGGTCCATGTTCACGGCAACTGGGAGTGCAGAACTGAAAAAGGGACCAAAAAAGGTTAGTAATTGTTTGTAAAGATGAAGCGCATGGCCACTTCCGTCTTTATGCAACCCCTGTGGGTAAGAGCGAGGTATGGATTATTAAGAAGTGTGAACCACCTCACACATCCAAGTCTGCATCATCAAGGACAGACCATGCACAACTTATGGCTTCACTTATTGCCGATGTAATTGAGCGTGACGTTAAGGAGGACCCATCGATCAGCCTTAAGGAGGTCGGTAGACATGTCAGACGCGTTTACTTACATGTTACCCCGAAATACAATAGGTTGTGGAGAGGGCGTGAACTTGCTATCTGCCGAATGTTCGGTAGCTGGCATGGGTCAGACAACTTGCTTGCACCATTGCTCCAGGCCATAGCAAGTACAAATCCTGGCACTAAGTATGAATGTTGGAATCTGAGCGTAGAGGATGTCGACAACGCGTTGCAATTCAAGGCCATAGCATGGGTGTTCGGTCCATGTATTCAAGCTGTGACATTCATTAGACCGGTCATCAGTATAGATGCATGCTTCCTATCTGGACGTTATGATGGGAGACTGCTGATAGCATGTGCATATGATGCTAAAAACCAGTTGTTGCCTTTGGCCTTTGCAATTGTTGAGAAGGAGGATGGGGAAAACTGAGAATTTTTCATGAGTTTCTTACGAAGAGAAGTGGTTGGCGACCGGTTCTTTTGTGTCATATCAGACCAGCACAAAGGAATCAAATATGTTTTTGATCGCCGAGATTTCGGGTGTCGACAATGAACGGCGTTTGTGTGCACAGGCTGTGTATGCAACATGTTGCGGACAACCTAAACAAGAACTGCAGATACGAAAAATAGGTTGCAGATACATTCAAAATTGGTTGCAGGAGGAAGAAGGGTGGAAGAGATGTTCAGAGATTTTGCCAATGTATGTATATTTTTATTTATTTTATTATATTTTCTGAATTATTTACTTAAATTTTCTCATCTAAATTTTTTTTTTCAGTACTGTCCAAAGGCAAATGCATACTTACTCAAGGTAGGAAAAAATAATCTCACCAATCTTGCTGAGCCACTCGCATATGAGAAGATATTGCAAGCCTGTGATGGAGGTTTCCAATGGAGAACTACGACCACAAATGGGTCTGAGTCTTTGAATGCTGTTTTCAAGCAGAGCCGGATGTTGTCCGTGACAGCAATTGTAGAGGACACCTTCTACAAGTTAAATGCATGGTTTGTTGTACGGCGTGTTAAAGCTCTCGAATTACTGTCCAGGAATCAAACATTTTCAACAAGAGTTGAGAGGAAACTAAGGAAACATATGGAGAAAGGTGCAGCTATGAAAGTTGTCCCGTACGGGGAGAACCAATTGGAATTCGAAGTGCACTGTCCAAATGAGTATGCTCCAACCGGCCATAGACCGGATGAGACTATGGAGTTTGTGAAAATGATGTTCAAGTATATTGTTATTTTTGGACCTAACAATACTGTAACCTGCACTTGCCAAGGAATCTAATTGGCCCACCTACCTTGTTCTCATGTTATGGCGGTGTGCTGAGAGAGAAACTTCTCTGAGGATGATTATGTCGCAGACATGTACCGTACCGATTACCGTGCGAGTACTTGGGGTGCATCTTTCCATCCTTATCCCAACCAGTATCAGTGACCGACTTATGTTGGGGATAGAATCATGCCCGCAAGCGGTGGATCAGAAAAGGAAGAAGACCCCCACAAGTGTGATGTAATGACCATGGACCAGATGGAAGGTAGGCGAATGGGACATCAGGCCCGCCGTTCAACAACTGACAGGCAGCGAGCAGGTACGGTTGATTTTATTTACTTATATTTTATTTTATATTTTACGAGTTCAATATCATATCATGTTTGTTGAACTGGAATACAGTGCAGATGCCATTAACGAAGCCAACAAAAGAGAAAATGCTAGAGTTGTTGCTGAGGCAACCGGTAATAGCCACCGCACTCATGAAAGCCCAAGAACCGGTGGTAGCCATGGAGAGACATCCGGTGGTGTCGCACAACCAGCTGCACCAGACCCAGACGTCGGCTGAGTTTGTTCGGCCGTCGCCGCTGATTACCAAGTTTTGTTAAATTATGTTATGAACTATTTTAGATGTATGTTGTGAACTATTCTAATTGGCAGTTTGTGAACTATTTAATTTTTTATTTGCCTCGATTATTTTGTATGCTTCAGTTTTGTTAATTTTCAATACTTAATTACATATACAACTAACAACATAAAATATAAACAAACACAAATTTGATGAAATAAAGTCTACAATATAAATTCTTAATAAGTCTACAACATAAGTTCTTAATAAGTCTACTTCTTACAACGAGCCTTGAAAGTGTATGGAACAAAGTCATCATCAGAATTTGCTGGATCTGAATCAGTCACAGCAGACGAAGTGGTGGCCTTACCAGTATAAGTACACGGAACAAACTTATCGTCCAATGTAGGAGGCTCTGGATCAACCTTCTTCTTTTTCAAACCAAAACCGTAGGGATTTTCCACAAAGTCATCGTCTGAAATATCATACTGACCATGTCGTCTACTCCATTCCTCCATCTTACATGTCTCACAATTAAGAAAATCACGACATACTTGACACTTGTACTTTTTTCTCTCATTTTTACCTCGATCACTAATTGACCCTCCTCTCGCTAAGCCACAATCTCGGTTGCTCTCTTTCTTACCTCGATTGTTACTGTCCATACCTCTACTAGCCTTAAATTGCTCAAAATCGTCACAAAATCGCCTCTCTTTCTTTTCTAGGATTATTAGAATGAAATTGTGCTAGTCAGGAGAGAGAAAAACTCCTTTTATAGGGGTTTTATAGCAGACCGCCCAGTCCTGGGGCGGTCTGGTATGGGAAGTGGACTGCGCAGCCTTGGGGCGGTCAGGCATCCAGAGTGGACCGCCCAGTGGCTGGGCGATTAGGGCATTTTTAATAATAATTTTGGGTGAGGGTAGATTTGATAATTTTTTTTTTGGGTATTAATAAAAATGCCAGCCTTCGTTGCACCGTGCCACATTCATTTATAGCATTGGCTGTTGGGGAATTATAAAGGCCAAGAATTACGCTTTATCTAGATATCCAACAATTACATCTCATCTAGAGGGTCAAACACTTATACTCCGAAAAAGGAGAAACAGCTCCCCACCTTAACCTGAGGACCGTCCTATACCAAAAGAGACCCAAAAATAAATCAGAAGTGCAGAACATAATACCTGATTCCATGCTATTTGTCATATAATATCCAAAGCCTTGGTAGAGCAACAGCAGTCTCCGTGAGCACGAGACAAGTCTTCAATGGCAAGAAGCCCTTCTCGTGTTTTGGCCGTATGGTCGTGGATCAAGTCTTCCAAGATAGCAAGATATGGCCATTGAAAAATTCTCTCTAAATTTCTTAATGGATTTATCTTCTCTATTCTTTGATGGTGGAAGAAAAAGAGAAGGCACACAGAGCTGTATTTTTCTAAAGAGAAGAAATATATTTTCAATTTCTATGCTTTTTTGTGCTATCTTGTGCCTTGGGGACCAATCCTTATATATGGTAATCTATCTGGTTATCTGCCAACTTGAAAAAGGTATTTTGTGTGACTGTATCAAAAACTGTGATGTCACATCAAAATCCGTGCAGCCACATTGATATCCGTGTAGTCCACACAATTTTCTTAAATGATAATTTTTTAAATTGAAAATCTCAGAATCAGTCCATCAATGATTTAATCTTTGCCTAAATTGTTCTACACATTTATGGACCACATCCTAATGAATATATTGATTGTCTATTACCTTCTTTGATCACTTTAATTGACAATCATATATGACAATAAACAATTCATAATTAGATTACATATATG
This sequence comes from Carex parvula, assembly GCA_025461045.1. NCBI lineage: Eukaryota > Viridiplantae > Streptophyta > Magnoliopsida > Poales > Cyperaceae > Carex > Carex parvula. The sequence continues at coordinate 247,059 of JAJGRW010000647.1, read as the reverse complement.
CTCAATGTTGGTATTAAATCCAACGGGATTGGCAATAAATCCAACAATCTCCCACTTGAGCAATATGTTATGACTTTTTAATTATGAAATGTGTTCCTTGTGTGCGCACATTTCTTTACTGTGTTCCTTATATATTTCAACACCAATTCGGTCCATCAACTATATCAATAAAGGACTAAAGCAGCATTCGTCGCATTTATTCGCAACTAAATCCTCAATAATCACATCACTAATACAGCTAAATGACATGAATCATGATGTAGATGTGTAGCATAGAAATTACATGCAATTGTGATCTTCACATGCCTATTTCTAACTTGGTCTCCCACTTAAATCTTGAAACTGAATTTCATAAATTAACTGAATTAGAGGTCAAACATAAACGAGAAACATAATGTCAAAACTTCATAGTATATATAACACTTGTTGTTAGTATTGTGATCTAGAAGTCAATCATAGGATGATTGTTTTCTAAGTTTCGTTCATGTAATTGAATGATATGTTTATTATTTGGTTCCTTGAGTATTTTATTACTTATAGATCATTTAGGTTGAGGACTTGGAACTGTTGAACTCTATACGGGAGTTAATAAATACTCTAAAGTGTCCCTAGTCTTAATAATTAACAAGGAACATTAATTACCAGCATAAGATTAGCATTTGGATTAGATGATGATCATATTCTGTAGATCATATGACAAGGGGTTGTCAATCTAATCAAATGGATACCTAATGGAGATCAGGGGATTGGATGTGACCAAAATAAAACATTTAATATGGATTGTGTTTGTGTCATTAATGTTTTATTTGTGTCTTGAATTATAAGGTATGAGATGATTGTTTCTCTCACATGATAATATATATTCGTGGGTATTATCCAACGCTGTCAGTAACTGGCAATTATACAGATTCTATCTCAGTATGTGTCTCTCATGTGGAGGGATAGTAATTATCAAGATATCAATGTCCCTCATGTAAATGAGTGATGATATCACTGGGCCCCTTGATGAAATAATATAAGTATGTGCACATATGATTAAGGAGTTAATCATAATTACTGAATTATTTCAGAATCAAGAAACGAGTAGATTTGCAAGGATGACACGTTCCTACCTTGGATCTATTCATGATATCATGAGACATGGAATTGACACAAGGCAATTGTTGCTTAGAGATCGTGAACAGTATGGTACTTATCATCTGTGTTATTTAGGTAACTACAATGCATATTGCTAGGTGCCGCTTGCAGTTTATGGAATCGAAAGGAGTTTCAGATTCCATTGTCATTTGATATAGATCCCACAGGGTCACACCAATAAGAAGTTAATTAGAAATGCTCCTTAATTTATTTGACATGTATGACATGATAAATAAATTGGTTTCTCCACCAGAACATGAGAAATATAATTATTTGGAATAATTATATGATACTACAATTGATTAGATTAATTGTATTAACTCAAATAAGGAAAAATAGAACTTGGCCCAATAAACAAAGTCCAATGACTGTTGTTAATTGTGGCCCATGTTTGTGAATTGTTTTCTTAATAACTACCACGTTTTCTGAAAACTGCTGCGCAGTATTTCTTATTTCGACCATATCTCCCTCATACGAAGTCAGTTGTGAGTGTTCTATATCTTTCTGGAAAGGTAAGAGAAATATATATAACTTTGTCTCTCTGGAGGAAAGCCAAAATCAAATTAAATCGTAGTAAAAAACGTGGTAGAATGTGGTGGTTAATTTGAACCGCCATGTTCTGAAAACTGCCGCACATATTTCTTATTTTGATCATATCTCCCTTATCCGAATTCGGTTTTGGGAGTTCTATATCTTTCTGGAAAGTTAAGAGAAAGATCTAGAACTTTGTCTTCTGGAGGGAAGCCAAATTCGAATTAGATAATGGTCAAAAATGTTGGAGAACGTGAGGTTAGTTTTGAAAACTGAATTTACATTCCTCATTTGCTATATATATTTTCTCTCTCATTCCTTTTGAGGGTGGATTTCATTTTTAGAGAAAAAGTTCTGCCAAAAACTCTCTCTTTCTCTTTTGTTTTATATCTCATGTGTTGAGAACCCACAAACCCTAAAAAATCATGATCTAGTTCTCTTGAATGATAGGGGTTAAGGAGCAACCAAGTTAGTACTCGCTAGCAAGAGGAATATTTGGTTTCTAATTAATTTCTTGGTGGATACCGTGGATGACTTCTACTTTGGAGTCTCATCTTGGTGCAAGGTAATCTAGGCACGCACACATCAACCACCAAGGCGCTGCAAGGCATTAACCACCATTAGCATCAATAAGGAGGTGGAGACTACAATCTTACATCTCAAGGACCTTCCTTTCTTGTTTGAAAACAAGAAACAAAAGGTATGATGTTTGATTATTTGGAAATTGATTTTGGTTTGATTTCAATCGCACATAATGATCTCTTTTGATACTTATCTTGTCAAAAATTTTGAAATTCTGCTGCCTTAAGTACCATAAAACCCAACATTGGTATCAGAGCATAGGGCTTATGTGTGATTGATTTTGGCCAAATTTCCAAATAAGATTAGTCAATTAAATCCCAAAATATGAAATTTTAGTTGTGATGTTGGGAATTAATTGATTAATTAGAATGCATGAATTGTTTGTGCATGTGTGCAATAGTTGCACAAAAGCTAACTCTGTTTTGCAGCGAACAGTGGGTTTGTGTGGCTCATGATTTCAATGCCTTGTGTGATGTAATGAATGCATGTGTGAATGCTTGTAACGCGGCCTTTGGTGCCCCATGATATTAATAATTTATTTATTAAATAAGCAATGAAGTTAACTTGCTTCTCATGTAATTCATTCAAGGCTTGCATGTCTACTACATTTAGGATTAGGAATTTTAAATGTAATCTCAATTTCTATTAGAATAGTTCTAAGTAGATTTTGGAAGGGCATAGGTAATTAAGTTGCTCAAAAGGTGACTTCGACCATGGAGATGGTGGAAGGAGCGACGATTGCGGAAAGAGTTTTCGCAGAGCCATAAGTTGCTCAATAGGTGACTTCGGCCATGGAGATGGTGGAAGGAGCGACGATTGCGGAAAATATTTTCGCAAGAGCCATACAAACCACAAAGCATATGTGATATGTTTTATGTTTGTATTTTATATAAATCCTATGAGAGTCATAGGATAGGTATGGGTGTATGAATCACACGACTACCAAAAAATTAAATAAGTAAGTCCAGAAAAATTAAGCATCATTCCCTTCCTTCTCTATCCAGATCAAACTATCGATCGTTAGTTGATGGGACCTACTCAGTAGGCATCACTTTCTATCTTTAGGAGATGTGGGGCATGACGGTCATGTCGAACCAAGTAGAGAGAGGTTTACTTGACAAGGAAAATCCAAAATGGTTTTGGGCCTTGGGGAATAGTTTATTCAAACATAAGATGGTTGGATAAACACCAAGAATCAACCGGTTGTGATTGGCAAGGGTTTGCCTACCTAAGATAGCTAAGTTCAAGTTTCATGCTGACGCTGGCTTGTCTTAGTGAAAATATGGGTCTTGGACCTGCTACAAAATTGGACTTAAATTTTATAATTATAGTGGGAGTTTTATTATTGTGGTAATTAAACACATAAGCAGGAACTTAACTCAAACCTTCTAATTTGTAAATCATGTCGAAAGAATCTTCCTTCTCGTTATGTTCTCTTTTGGAAAGAAAAAATTGAAAAGTGATGGTTCAAATTTCATGGATTGGCATCGCACCTTGAGAATTGTTCTCAGATGCGAGAAAGTAGGAATTACGTCTTGACTACTCCTCTCCCTAACGAACAAGATAATCATGTAAACCAAAAAACTAAGGACACGTACATTAAGCACGTGGAGACGAGCTTGATGCATTGTGCCTCTAGTAGTGGTGATAAGTCTCGAGTTGTAGAGGTGATTCGAGACACAATCATCTTACTACATCATGGGCTAGCTTATGAAAAGGTTTCAAGAGCAAGCCTATGTTGAGGGGTACAACGTAGCCAAAGAATTTTGTGGCATGCAATATGGCTGAGGGTACCTCCGTGTATGCTCACATGCTCCAGATGATGAGCTATGTGGAGCAGCTGGAGAAGCTTGAGTGTCCTGTGGACAAGGGGTTGGCCACAGACATCGTGTTGAACTCTCTACCATTGAGTTATTCTTCATTCATCAAGGAATGGAGAAGTATCTGGAAGAGTTGCATGGACTGCAAAGGTTGACATGTAGAAAGGAGTTTCTCATGTTTTTGCGGTCAGTAAGGGAGGGAAGAAAATCAAGAAAGGTAAAAGACATTGAAAGGGAATTGTGCAAAATACTTCGTTTGAAGTTGAGAAATGTTCTTACTTCATTGAGTATATTTGAAATTGATGTTTGAGCTTGCTACCTCTTAGATGATTTGCTTTGGTCATAAAATCCCATTTGAGATTAGGAATCAAGTGCTCGGATTTGTATGCAAAAGGGAATGGAGGAAACAAAGCAAGATTGATAAGGTCACAAGATATCTATGTTGCAAGTATTGCGACTATTGCAATTGTGAAAGTCACATTGCAGAGATATTCTTGTATTATGGATATTCCTATGAAGAACAATCTATAAAATGACTTTACACAACATCAATTCCCAAGGGATAAGTAAGACTCAATAAGATAGTATGACTCTCGGTGCCACCTAGGTCAAATAAACAAGAATTGCAGAGAAGTCAGACTTCTTAGTCCAAGTTGATTTAAAATCAGTTGTGACGAATGAGTCTTGTTTAAATGAAATGACTAGGTTAAACTTTTCACAATGTCAGGTGAAAAGGCTTATTGGATCCAATACATATGATGTATGTGGGTTGATAAGCATATTGAGTAGTGTTTCAATAATTCATCTCATCTACTGTGGTTTGACAGTAGTTATGTCCATAGTGAGAATAGCCCTTTGCTGGCCTTAGGTGTGTCATTTGGTTCACTTAGGTGCTTACTTATTTATGTAACATAAATCTTGAATCATTTTGAACGGTTCAAAAGGATTTAAGAGCGAAGTTGAAAACAACTCGATATAAAGGCATAATCTTATGATTAAATCATGAGAGCAGAAAATTGAGTACGAAATTCAAATGCTCATGGTTTGGGATGGTCCCATGACTTACTCTCTAGGAGCACTCAAAAGGAGTTTTGGTGGTTCCAAGAGACAAGATTGAACTTGTTGGTTCGATCTTGAATGAGCAAAACTAATTTGCCAATTTCAACTAAAATGTCTGAAACCATTGCATTCACACTAAACAAGGTGTCATCGAAATCCGTAGAAAAAACACCATATGAGATATGGCATGGAAATGTTCCTAATATGTCTTTTCTAAAGATTTGGGGTTGCGAGGCTTATATCAAACAATTGATATTAGATAAGCTAGGATCCAAATCTGACAAGTGCTTGTTCATTGGTTATCCCAAGGAAACTAAGGGATATTACTTTTATAAGCGGTCTAAAAGCAAGATGATTGTTGTTAGACATGCTGTGTTCTTGGAGAAAGAGTTTCTTTCAAGAAGTAGTGGGAGTAGTGTGCAACTTGAAGAGTTCATGATGCAACACTTAACAGTGAGATCAGGTAATATCCCATTGTCCCACCCATGAATGTAGTGGCTAGTGGGAGTCAACAAGAACCTATTTTGCAACCAGTTGCAAAAGAAATTCAAGCTCCACCCCACGAACCAATTTCACAAGGAGTTGTGGAAGAAGGTCAAGAGGCAAATCCACAAGGGGTTGTGGAGGAAGCTCTTGAACCTCAAGCACCTGTTGTTCATAGGTCAGCAAGAGTGAGTCATCCGCCTGAAAGATGGTTAGGGCTCCATAAGGTGACAGTATTAGATACTGAAGATCCTTTGACCTATGCGGAAGCGATGGCGAGTCCCAACTCTGCAGAATGGCTAGGTGCCATGGAATCCGAAATACAGTCTATGTACGACAATCAAGTATGGAACTTGGTTGATCCTCCAGTAGGGATTAAGCCTATTGAGAACAAGTGGGTTTTCAAAAGGAAATCGGACATGGATGGGAACTTGACTACTTACAAAGCATGGCTGGTTGCGAAAGGTTTTAAGCAAATTCAAGGAGTTGATTATGATGAAACCTTCTCGCCCGTGGCTATGTTTAAGTCAATTCGGATTATCTTAGCAATTGCCGCATTTCATGATTATGAAATATGGCAAATGGATGTCAAAACTACATTTCTAAATGGGGATTTAGAAGAGGATGTCTACATGACACAACCTCATGGTTTGTGGATCCTAATAATGCTAAGAAAGTTTGCAAGCTTCAGAGATCCATTTATGGACTGAAGCAAGCATTGCGGAGTTGGAACAAACGCTTTGACAAAGAGATCAAAATGTTTAATTTTGTCAAGTGCGAAGAAGAACCTTGTGTATATAAGAAGGTAAGTGGGAGTGCAGTCATTTTTCTGGTGTTGTATGTGGATGACATACTTCTGATTGGAAATGACATTCCTTCTCTAAATTCTGTGAAAACTTCATTGATGAAGGTGTCCTCAATGAAGGATCTGGCTGAAGCTGCCTATATTCTAGGCATCAACATCTATAGAGATAGATCTATGAGACTCATAGGATTGAGTCAAAGTGTGTATATTGACAAAGTGCTAAAAATGTTTAGCATGCAAGATTCCAAGAAAGGTTTCTTGCCAATGTCATCTGGCATCCCTTTGAGCAAGAAACAGTGTCCTACGACGACTGTTGAGCTTGATTGCACGAAGAGAGTACCATATGCTTCGGCAATTGGTTCTATCATATATGCCATGATATGCACCCGCCCAGACGTGTCATATGCGTTAAGTGTGACTAGCATATATCAGGCTAATCCAGGATTGACACATTGGACCGCTGTCAAGAATATCCTAAAGTACCTCAAAAAGTCTAAGGATATGTTCCTTGTCTATGGTGGGGAATCTGAGCTCGTTGTAAGGGGTTACACCGATGCTAGTTTCCAGACCGACCATGACGACATGAGATCGCAATCGGGATATGTGTTCATTCTCAATGGTGGTGCTGTGAGCTGGAAGAGTTCCACAGCTGATTCAACCACCGAGGCTGAATACATAGCGGCCTCGGAAGCCGCGAAGGAAGGATTTTGGATCAAGAAGTTCTTGACCGAGCTTGAAGTGGTTCCTAGTTCTTCGGATCCTGTAGAGCTCTTTTGTGACAATAATGGAGCTATTGCACAGGCCAAAGAACCAAGATCACACCAGAAATCCAAACATGTTTTATGAAGGTATCACCTGATTCGAGAGATTATCAATCGAGGTGATATAAAGGTGAAAATCTTCTAGCAAATTCTAACCAACTTAATATCTGGAAAATTGGCAATTATGGTTGTAAACTTTTACAATTATTGTGTTTTCCCAAACTAAAATTTTCAGATCTTAAACAATAAAAAAAAATCCAACAAAAATTAACGAAAAAAATCATCAATAATTCATAATTCTCTCTAGATCATAAAAGACTTAATCATTCGGTATAGGAAGGCTCTGATACCAATTGTTGGAGAATCATAAGGGCCAAACAATTACGCCTTATCTAGAGATCAAGCAAATACATCTCATCTAGGGGGTCAAACACTTACACCCCGTGGAAGGAGAAACAGTTCCCCACCTTAACCTGAGTACCGTCCTATACCAAAAGAGACCCAAAACATAAATAAGAAGTGCGGAACATAACACCTGATTTCTTGCCGTTTGTAATGGAATATCCAAAGCCTTGGTAAAGCAACAGCCGTCTCTGTGAGCACGAGACAAGTCTTCAATAACAAAAAGACCTTCTCGCCTTTTGGTCGTATGGTCGTGGATCAAGTCTTCTAAGACAGCAAGATATGACCCTTGAGAAATTCTCTCTAAATTTTCTAATGGATTTCTCTTCTCTATTCTTTGATGGTGAAAGAATAAGAGAAGGCACACAGAGCTATATTTTTCTAAAGAGAAAAAATATATTTTCTGTTTATGTGCTTTTCTGTGTTATCTTGTGCCTTGAGGACCAATCCTTATATATAGTAACCTATATGGTTATCTGCCAATTTGAAAAAAATATTTTGTGTGACTGCATCAAAAACTGTGCTGTTGCAAATTTGATATCCGTGTGGTCCACACTATTATCTTATATGACAGTTTTCTAAATTGCAAATCTCAGAATCAGTCCATTAATGATTTAATATTTGCCTAAATTGTTCTACATATTTATGGACCACATCCTAATGAATATATTGATTGTCTATTACCTTATTTGATCACTTTAATTGGCAATCATATATGACAGGAAACAATTCATAATTAGATTACATATATGCTCAATATTAGTATTAAATCCAACGAAGTTGGCAATAAATCCAACATTGGCTTTAAAGCTACATACAGTGAGAAGGAATATACATACAAAAATAATTTTATTTATTTATAGAATTGGTTTATTTTACAATTTTTTCCTATTTTTATTATATAAAACAAGTGTTTTAATAAAAATCCAAGTTTCCGAGTTGACTCAGCCGATTCCGCCCGATTCCTCCGATGCCGAGTCAAGGACGGACTACTCGATTCCGATTCCGATTCCGATTCTTATTTTCGGAACCTTGGCTATAACCTTTTGAAGGCAATGAGGATTATAAAATGTGACATTATATGTGTATCTTGTTATCTAACCACTTAGGCACTATGCCACTAAAGATAAATGTCAAACCCACTTAATTAGGCACTATGCCATTAAAAGACAAAAAAAAGTGCGCTAAAGATACACTTAATTTTAAACATACCTCCGTCCCTATGGTAGGCCTCAATGGCAGCATCTCCGCTCTCCACAATGGATCTGAGCACCTCGTAGTAGAACTCGTCCAGCACATCCTCTGCTTGGTAGCCCACACCTCTCAGCTCCGACAGCCACAGCCGAACAGATCTGTCGTGAATCTCTCTCTCTTCAGCGTCCTGTTGAACGGCCTGGATCCTCTCAAGCATCCGACTCAGCTTGTTCAAATCCTCTCTAACATTTTTGTGTTGGTCGGTAACAGTTGGATCCTGGTGGTGCGAAGTGGAAGGGGTGCCACGAATGGCCTCAAGGAGCTTGGTGGAGAGGGATTGGATGGAAGAAAACAGTCCGGACGCCATTAATTGAATCGAATAGGAACGATACTCTCTTTCTCTCTCTCTGTTCAGTTTCAGTCTCTACTCTGTGGCTGGTTGCTTGACTAGAAGTGGCGGAGTTGATATGCATGCAAGCTGTGGGTTTATTTACTGTGGCACACTCCTACTAGGGAATCATGCTGCAGTTCGGGGACAGCTATTATTATTACTATTATTTTATGTTCTTTCTAATTACAACACTCTCGTTGTTGTTCTCTAGCCACACAAAATCAAGTCCCCGTCCATATAGCACCACCACATGGCTTCTCTACTCTTTAGCCATGTGAACCGTTTGGAGAACTGAACCCAATGAAAAATATAAAAAGGGATGCATTGGTAGAATCATAGAATACGACAAGGGCAACTTGGCATTAAACAATGTTACAAAAATAATCAAATCATTTATGTACCTTATGTAGGATATAAATCTGCTGTTATTCTAAAGGGATCACAGGACCTGTTATCCCAACTGTTCAAACTTTTTTATGCACGAATCTCAAGAAAAAAAGTTTTGTGTTCCAATCTCGACAAAAGTCAACAGCTGAGATCGGAATAACAAGGTCCTGTTTGGATAACAGCAGATTTATTTCCCCTTATGTAAGGTTTAATTTTCTATTTACAATTCAAAATTTCTACAGTTTTCTTTTTATCTTTCTACTCTTTGTTATATCTAATACATCCCTCAACTTCGATACTTTTTTTCTATTTAACTATAAAGTTAATTATTCACCATTTAATATTGTCTAATTTATTTGTTTCCCATCGTGCCGTTGTCCTTCCGTGCAATGGACCATGTAACAAAAAACCAGTTATGTTATATTCATAAATTATGTAAGCAGTAATCTTATTCACAAACAACAAATCTAACCACTAAATACAATCTACTTTATGTAAGCAAGTGAGCAATATGCAAGAACTTTCATGACATGAAGCTTTGACGTCCAGGAAAAATCAAATTAATTCGCCACAGCTATATTCCTGACCAGGGGTACTGCTTTCAAACTTTACCAAACCAAACATGAATTCGGATCCTTTAAGTAACCTCACCTTCATCAAAAGGTATCTACATGCATTATGAATTTGCAAAGCAATCCCTGCAAGTAAAAAGGCTAATGCATCCTCTATTTCAAAGCAATACAAAGATGGTACGATAATATTTATTTCAAGCAAATGTAAGAACTTCATTGCACAAAAAGGAAAACACGAGAGCATGGGATAAAAGAGACCAATAAACTTACAAAAAAAAATAAATAGAACAAAATAGGAAAGGATACTGTTGTCTTCTATTATTTTAACCAGGATTTAACTATGGTTAATTAACTCCATAGTTAATATATAACGGATAAAAAAGAAAGAGTTTTAAGAATTAAGGGATCTAGATAAATTAAGGTGTTTAGGGATAAATAAAAAATTAGAAAAATCTGAAAGGACATACAAAAAATTAATCCTTAATATTAATGTTTTGCTATATGCTTTGTCATTAGCGTCTTAGACGAGGATGCCAGTAGCAAGAGAATTATTCATAGACAACATTATAAAATAATATAAAAAAAAAAGAAAAAGAGTACTTCCAATTTTCGATGTATAAAAAAAACAGTAGAAACTTTTTTGATCCAACAGTTAATTTTTTTCCGGTTGCCTTCAAACCTCTGTGGATCTGAAAAATTTTGGGCCTCCAAAAAATTACCTTCAAGTTTCTTATCTTGTTTGTCACCCAAGATCCCAGACAGTTTTATTAGAAAATAAATTTGGATTAGTAGAGTTATTTCTGATCCAAAGTTTAGATCATTAAAAATTCTACCAATCCTTGAAAACGAAGGTACTCGTTGTCTTTCTCTATATTATTTTATGAATTTCTTTTTTAATATATAAAAGCCTATCTCATAGAATATCGACAAATCTAACGAAAAATAAAATTATATACACCAATAACTAATTTCCATAATCAAATATATATCCAATTTTAAAATGCTGATATACTCTTGTCACTAATAACTATTTTGGCTTGTTAATAGAATTTTTAACAAGTCAATATTTTAAACGAGGACCCCGATAACAGTCCCCACACTCCAGTCCCCGCATTGTTCTTGCACTGTCGCTGCACCATAACTACCATAACTACTTGGGAGGACCGCAAAAAATCCAGTGCTGAATTTTTTTCTAAAGTATTAATACCTATGCAAGAAAGTATTTATACCGATAAACGAAAGTATTTATACCTATGAGATGAACAATTTTTACCTAAATAATGGTTCCCGAACCAAATCTCCAAACGTCCCTGCACTGTTCCCGCACCATAACTATCATAATTGCCTGGGAACCACAAAAAATCGAGCGCTAAATTTTTTTCTAAAGTATTAATACCTATGCACGAAAGTATTTACACCTATACACACAAGTATTTATACCTCTGAGTTGAACAATTTTCACGTAAATAATTTTCTCCCCATCCAAATTTTCCAAACGTCCCCGCACTATAAATATCTGTGGGGGACCACTCAAACTAAATGGAGGGGACCATACACGTTTCTAAAAATATTAATATTTCCAAAACTATCTGGGGGCCGCAAAATTGAAAGTTTTTTACATATGGCGCTGGATGGACATCTGAAATTATTAATATCAAGTATTGCAAGTATTTATACATATGCACTGAATTATTTATATGTATATATATTGTACAAGGTTTAATCTTCAGGTTTTACACATCAAGTACTAATATCTTATTTTTCAAGTAGGTTTAATCTTCAGGCTTTACACATCAAGTAATAATATCTTATTTTTCAAGTATTAATATGTTATTTTACAAGTATTTATACCTATACACTGAAGTATTTATACTCTCGTTGTTTTTCTCTAGCCACACAAAATCAAGTCCCCGGCACTAGTGCTGGGCAATACGGCATTAAACAATGCAACAAAAAGGGATGCATTGGTTGAAATCATAGAATACGACACTAGTGCTAGGCATTATGGCATTAAACAATGCTACAAAAAGAATCTAATGATTTATGTACCCTATGTAAGTGTTAATTTTCTAATTACCTTTCAAAACTTTTTCAATTTACCCTTCTACTATTTGTTATTCTAATATATTCTTCAACTTTGATATTATTTTTTCTATTTAATCATAAAGTTAATTATTCACCATTTAATATTGTCCTTCCGTGCAATGGACCATGTAACAAAAAGCCACTATATTCATAAATTATGTAGAAACGAGTAATCTTATTTCACAAACAACAAATCTAACCACTAAATACAATCTACTTTATGTAAGCAGGTGAGCAATATGCAAGAACTTTCATGACATGAAGCTTTGACGTCTAGGAAAAATTAAATTTATTTGCCACGGCTATATTCCTGACCAGGGGTACTGCTGTTCAAACTTTACCAAAGCAAACATGAATTTGGATCCTTTAAGTAACCTAACCTTCATCAAAAGGTATCTATATGAATTATGAATTTGCAAAGCAATCCCTGCAAGTAAAATGGCTAATGCATCCTCTAATTCAAAGCACTACATAGACGGTACGATAGTATTTATTAGAAGCAAATGTAAGAACTTCATTGCACAAATTTTGCAAAACAATCCCAATATGGCTGTGTAAATCAATTTTTTTTGGCACCCGAAAAAGGAAGCACCTATTGTGGGGTATTTCTGTGTTATTGATAATGCAAATTAATTCAAAACTACCATCGTTGACAAAATGCTTCTCAAACGATGAGAGTTAGGATATTCACCATAAGAATATAATTATTCCTTAAATGGAGACTTTTTTACTGAAAAGTGGAATAGCGATCGAGAACACAAGAAGACCGCAGGTCTCCACAAGAACAACCAAAGGGCGGAGTGGAAAAAGGAAAACATTAGAGCATGGGAAAAAAGAGACCAATAAACTTACAAAAAAAATAGAACAAAATAGGAAAGGGTACTCTTGTCTTTTATTATTTTAACCATAATTTAATTATGGTTAACTCCATAGTTAATGTATAATGGGTAAAAAAGAAAAAAATTTAAGAGTTAAGGGATAAATTAAAGTGTTTAGAGGTATATAAGTAATCTAAAAAGTAATTAAAAAGTCTGCAAGGGCATACAAAAAAATAACCCATATTTATGTTGAGGAGGGATCATGTTACAACAAATTGGAGTTACAACAAAGTTACAACAACTATTTTTTTCATTTTCGAAGTCCAAATCATCGATCCAAACAGTTCAACATGATCTCCACAATAAAATGTGCTTGCAGATCAAATTTTACATTTTTTTGAATTTTTTACTATTTATTAAGTATTTTACAAAAAATAGTCATATTCAGACCATTGAATTTTGTACCCATCTTAATAAATAGTAAAAAAATTAAAAAAAATGTAAAATTTGATCTGCAAGCACATTTTATTTAGATAATCATGTTGAACGGTTTGGATCGACAATTTGGACTTTGAAAATGAAAAAAATGGTTGTTGTAACTTTGTTGTAACTCAAATTTGTTGTAACTTGATTCCTCCTCATTTATGTTTTGCTATATGCTCTGTCATCAGCGTCTTTGATGAGGATGCCAGTAGCAAGAGAATTATTCATCGAAAATATTATAAAATAATATAAAAAGAAAGAAAGAAGAGTACTTTAAATTTTCGATGTATAAAAAAACAATAGAAATTTTTTTGATCCAAAGGTTTTTTTTTCCGGTTGCCCTCAAACCTCTGTGGACAGGAAAAACTTTGGCCCTTCAAAAAAATTACCTTAAAATGATGAGGCACCTATCTCTTGCCACAAACAATCATTATATTTATTATCCCTCCCTTATCATTAGTGTTAAATTATGAGGGTGGTACTAGATAAAAATTATCTTCTATTCTAGACTACGACATAACACCAACAACAAGTGTTGTTTTATTGGGAATGATGTCTCTTAAAGGATTAAAATAACTCAACTATCCCTGTTTGGTTCTCTCAAAAGGTCAAACTGTACTAAATGGGCATAAAATAATTAGCGTAATTTATTAGATGCATATCTGCAAAAGCAACATTATTTAATTAATTACTAATTGCAAAACTCAGGTTAGTGAGAAGTTTGACTCTCTATCTCTCTCTCTCTCTCTCAGCACTGTCAATAACATATATTGTACTGCAGCACCAATGCCAATAACATTAATACTGCCAAGTTAATACTTATTCAAAGCAAATTATGCTACATGGAAAATTACAAATAAGCCCATAATATGACAGAATTTCAACATTAAGTCCTGCTTCGATCACAGCCCCTCCACTATCTACAGAGACAGAGCCAGAATTCAGGAACCCTAAGTTTGATTGAGTAATTTGGGAAAATTTTGGGGAAGAATGGTAACGGTATAGTAATGGAGAAAAGAGTAAAAGGAAGGAACAAGCTCAACAAATAATTATTTAATTTCATAATGTCTTCTTAGCACGCCACGTTAGCTGCAAAGTCAGCTGGAATTAAACACTTAATTAGATGCAAACAAGTATATAACGACTCCTTTTTCTGTAGCAGTTGTTCCTCTCCAGTATTTCCAATGCCCAGATCCTCCATTTCGTTATAATAGGCCCATTAGTCAATAATTGAGATGAGCCCATGACTACGGGCTAAAAATAAAAAATTGTGTATTATATCATCTTTGTTTTGGTGCCTGATTGTTTGCGCAAGTATCACTCTTTGAAACAAAAACACAAATTTACTGGTACTTGTCCATGTTATCCAACTACCATGTATCAACAACTTGTAAACCCAAATTTCTATCTCGTGATATGACATTGAAGAGCATACAAGTAGAGGCAGACCTAGAATTTCCGTTAGGGTAAGGGAAGGATAATCTGGCTCAAATAGCTGATCAGATTCAAATCAATTAGCTAATCGGATTCTAGGTTGAAAACAAAAATATAGTATTTTGTTACATAATAAAAAACAACAAAAATAATTTTCTTTTCCATATTAAAAAACAACAAAAATATAATGCCAGTTTTCAACCCTAAAAGACAAATTCAATCCTAAAAGGCCAAATTTCAACCCTAAAAGACAGAATTCAAGTATTCAATGAGTACACAACAATTATTCAACACTGAAGCACATCTACATAAATTTGAAATAAAACTTCAACCCTAATTCAATAATTAAACACTTGAGGTAAACTTCTACATAAATGTAATTTCAACATTCATACATTTAATTTCATTTTCACAGATAAAAAGAAATTGGGTATTAAGTTTACCAAATTCCAGCCACGGAGGGGAAAAAGAAGGGGCGG
>JAJGRW010000647.1:0-228528 GCA_025461045.1 Carex parvula | reverse complement strand
AATTTCTACAGAAAAATTTTAAAAAGCAGTTGTGAAATTTAGGGTTTTGGTGAAATTTATTTTTTAATAAATTTCCTAAAACAAAATATACAAATTTGGAATTAAACTTCTAAATTTGAAAAGTTATATAGATTTGGAATTAAATTTCTAAATTTGAAAAGTTATTTAAGGTGCTTCCAAAATTAAGAAATATTTCTAGATCATAGATCAATTTCAGCATAATAAATGCAGTTTTATAGTTACTCAGACAGACAAAGATACGGCTGCACGGATTTTGATGCAATTGCACGGTTTTTTATGCAGATGCACAAGTACCTTTTTTATGGCAGACTGCACAAAATTTCGTGGGAGTTACACAACTCACTGAAAATTAGAGAATAGTTTCTAAGATTAAAAATGCAATTATTATGATGCAATTATATATATTTATTTAATTGCACTTTTGTTTTATGTCTAAGGTATATTATAATTCTTATAAAGGCATTAAAGTTATATGTATCTTGAATTGAATTAATTGTGTCCTAATGGATGCAATCATTTATCAGCCCAAAGGATATTAGGTGTGCATTTAATGGATGCAATCATTTATCAGCCCAAAGGAAGATAATGGTTGTTGAATTTATTTGTACAAGTGAGTGATAATAAAGTATAGTGATGACCAAAAATTTTACACATATGTTAACATTGTCGGTCCAAAGGAAGGCATGTTGTTTGGTATGTTCTAGGTTATCAATACCTTATTATTGCGTCAAAGTATCATAAGAAATTGACCAGTTACCCAAAGGTAGCCGCTTAATGAAAACTGATACTTTGGTTTTAAGATGGTTTTAAGCTTATAAAATGTGATGATTTATTAAGATAAGTTACGATACTATGAATGTAACAATGTTTAGGGAAGTTCTGTCTAGGCAAGTCGGAATTCGAAGTGAATTCTTAAGGATCCCTGACTTACCTAGGAACTTACCTGATTGTGAAATTCATGTGTATAGTAACAAAAGGAAAAATCATCTCATATATTTTGGGCAAGTTGGGCCTTTATTTGAATGTAATTTATAAATTTAGAATTTTTTATTCGTGTTGTTCTTTGTGATTTTTTGTTCGTAATTTTTCAGTTTGGATTGTTAAAGGCCTAAATGATATTTTTTATGTTGAATGGAGCCAACTTCAAATTTTGACATGAGAACATAGTAAAAGTTCTCAGTGTCAAGGATCTAGATCTTGCATTACGGAGGTATGTCCTACACTTACAGATAAGAGTACTTGTGATGATCAGAAGGAAAATGAAAAGTGGGACAAATTAAATTGCATGTGTCTTATGATAATGAAGAGGTCCATTAAGAGGCATTAAGGGGCGCGATTTCAGATTTGATTGTTATCATTAAGGAATTTTATAATCCCACAGAACATTCAGTATTTGAGACAGAAAATGCAAATTTTTTGAGGATGTTGAGTTTGCAGGGGAAATACAATAATATATTTTGAATTCGAAGAGGAGTATTTAAATATTTCCACAGATGTTGAGAGTTTTATGGACATCGATCTCAAAATACAAGTATCGAAAATATAACCATTATTGAAGACCAAACTTAACATAATTAAACAATACAAAGTCAGATTCTAGTATCTCTGGAAGATGTTGTTGTAGGCCAGATTATTTCAGACAATGCTGGAATTTCTCGAGAAAATTCAGAAGTGTCAATAAAAAAATATAATCAATAACTGACAATGACATTGGAAAAATTACCCCATTACCTAAAAACGAGACCCATTAGTTTCAAATGGATATTTAAAACTAAAAGGGATTCGAAAAGTAATGAGGAGTAATATAAAACTCTATCTTGTGACTTAAGATTTTAGAGACTTTCTCTATGATTTTATTTAATGAATGCAAGCATTAACCGGTCCAAAGAAAGATTGATGATTGTTGAAATTATGTGTACATAGAGTATAGTGATGATTATTATGTTTTACATATAATCAATATTATCGGCCCAAAGGAAGGCATATTGATTGATATGTTTTTTGAATCATCAATACTTTATTTTTTGAAAGACTCTTTAAAGATTATATTAGCATTAGTTACGCACTTTAATTTGGAGCTTTAGTTGATGGATATTAAGATAGCGCTTCTAAATTGTGATATTAATGAAACAATCTATATGGTGCAACTAGAAAACTGTGTTGGGAGACACAAATTCTATGGTTTGCAAACTTAAAAAATTTATCTATGAACTAAAGAAAGTGTCTCAACAATGGTATTGCAAAATTCATAGTGAGATTATCTCGTTTGGTTTTGAGATAAATTTATTGAATGAATTTATATGTCTTAAGTTTTATGGGAGTAATTTGTATTTCTATGTGGATATCATATTGCTTGCCAATATCGATATAAATATGTTTCAAGAAACTAAGATCTCTCTGATAAAGAATTAGCGATGGAGGATCTTAGTGATGCATCATTTAGAATATGAAACTATGCTAAACTAAAGTAAGGTAAAGTAAAGAAAATAGTACAGAATAGTGAACTGAAAATAAAACATGTAGGAACAGACTCTATGTTAGCATATCCTCTTACTAAGGGATTGACACCGGCTAAGTTTGAAGAGCATGTTGCCTCATATGGGTGTAATCTCTGTTGAGGATTTTTATTTTTAGTGGAAGTATGTTATTTGTAATTTAATATTCTATTTTTCAATGTAATTTTGGATATGTAACTTGTGACATGTAACAAGTGTTGGGTTTTATGGTACTTAAGGCAGTAGAATTTCAAAAATTTTGACAAGAGAAGTACCAAAAGAGATCATTATGTGCGATTGAAATCAAACCAAAATTAATTTCTAAATCATCAAACATCATACCTTTTGTTTCTTGTCTCCAAACAAGAAAGGAAGGTCCTTGAGATGTAAGATTGTAGCCTCCACCTTCTTATTGATGCTAATGGTGGTGGATGCTTTACAGCGCCTTGGTGGTTGATGTGTGCGTGCCTAGAATACTTTGCACCAAGATAAGACTCCAAAGTAGAAGTCCTTCACGGTATCCACCAAGAAATTGATTAAAAACCAAATATTTCTCTTGCTAGCAAGTACTAACTTGGTTGCTCCTTAACCCCTATCCTTCAAGAGAACTAGATCTTGATTTTTTAGGATTTGTGGGTTCTCAACACATGAGATATAAAACAAAAGAGAAAGAGAGAGTTCTTGGCAGGATATTTTCTCTAAAAATGAAATCCACCATCAAAATGAATGAGAGAGAAAGTATATATAGCAAATGAGGAATGTGAATTCAGTTTTCAAAACTAATCTCACGTTCTCCCATATTTTTGACCATTATCTAATTCAAATTTGGCTTCCCTCCAGAAGACAAAGTTCTAGATCTTTCTCTTAATTTTCCAGAAAGATATAGAACTCCCAAAAACAAATTCGAATGAGAGAGATATGATCAAAATAAGAAATGTGTGCGGCAGTTTTCAGAACATGGCAGTTCAAATTAACCACCACATTCTACCACGTTTTTTATAACGATTTATTTCGATTTTGGCTTTCCTTCAGAGAGGCAAAGTTCTAAATCTTTCTCTTACCTTTCCAGAAAGATATAGAACACTCAAAACCGACTTCGTATGAGGGAGATATGGTCAAAATAAGAAATACTGCGCAGCAGTTTTCAGAAAACGTGGTAGTTATTAAGAAAACAATTCACAAACATGGACCACAATTAACAATAGTCATTGGACTTTGTTTATTGGGCCAAGTTCTATTTTTTCTTATTTGAATTAATACAATTAATCTAATTAATTGTAGTTTCATATAATTATTCCAAATAATTATATTTCTCATGTTCTGGTAGAGAAACCAATTTATTTATCATGTCATACATGTCAAATAAATTAAGGAGCATTTCTAATTAACTTCTTATTGGTGTGACCCTGTGGAATCTATGTCAAATGACAATGGAATCTGAAACTCCTTTCAATTCCATAAACTACAAGCGGCACCTAGCAATATGCATTGTAGTTACCCAAATAACACAGATGATAAGTACCATACTGTATCACGAAGCCTAAGCAACAATTGCCTCGTGTCAATTCCATGTCTGATGATATCATGAATAGATCCAAGGTAGAAACGTGTCATCCTTGCAAATCTACTCGTTTCTTGATTCCGAAATAATTCAGTAATTATGATTAACTCCTTAATCATATGAGCACATACTTATATTATTTCATCAAGGGGTCCAGTGATATCATCACTCATTTACATGAGGAACATTGGTATCTTGATAATTACTATCCCTCCACATGAGAGATGCATACTGAGATAGAATATGTATAACTGCCAGTTACTGACAGCGTTGGATAATACCCACGAATATGTATTCTCATGTGAGAGAAACATCATCTCATACCTTAGAATTCAAGACACAAATAAAACATTAATAACACAAACACAATCCATATTAAATGTTTTATTTTGGTCAGGTCCAATTCCCTGATCTCCATCAGGTATCCATTTGATTAGATTGACAACCCCTTGTCATATGATATGCAGAACATGATCATCATATAATCCAAATGCTAATCTTATTTTGGTATAATGTTCCTTGTTAATTACCAAGACTAGGGACACTTTAGAGTATTTATTAACTCCTGTATAGAGTTCCACAATTCCAAGTCCTCAACCTGAATGATCTATAAGTAATAAAATACTCAAGGAACAAAATGATAAACATATCATTCAATTACATGAACAAAACTTAGAAAACAATCATCATATGATTGGCTTCTAGATCACAACACTAACAATCTCCCACTTGAGCTAGAGCCAATCCCATATACATCTCCATGCATAAAAGCTCTAAACAAGTGTAGCCTTACACAATCTCAAATCCACTCTCTAATGTATCTCATACCCATAGAGACAGTGTGCATCGTATGCTTTGCTTGAGAAAGCGGCTTTGTTAGCGGGTCAGCTGTGTTGCCATCCGCATCAACTCTGCCAAACCTTTATATCACCTCGATTGATAATCTCTCAAATCAGGTGATACCTTCATAAAACATGTTTGGATTTCTGGTGTGATCTTAGTTCTTTGGCCTGTGCAATAGCTCCATTATTGTCACAAAAGAGCTCTACAGGATCCGAAGAACTAGGAACCACTTCAAGCTCGGTCAAGAACTTCTTGATCCAAAATCCTTCCTCGCGGCTTCCGAGGTCGCTATGTATTCAGCCTCGGTGGTTGAATCAGCTGTGGTCTCCTGCTTGGAACTCTTCCAGCTCACAGTACCACAATTGAGAATGAACACATATCCCGATTGCGATCTCATGTCGTCATGGTCGGTCTGAAAACTAGCATCGGTGTAACCCCTAACAACGAGCTTAGATTCCCCACCATAGACAAGGAACATATCCTTAGACCTTTTGAGGTACTTTAGGATATTCTTGACAGCGGTCCAATGTGCCAATCCTGGATTAGCCTGATATATGCTAGTCACACTTAACGCATATGACACGTCTGGGTGGGTGCATATCATGACATACATAATAGAACCAATTGCCGAAGCATATGGTACTCTCTTCATGCAATCAAGCTCAACAGTCGTCGTAGGACACTGTTTCTTGCTCAAAGGGATGCCAGATGACATTGGCAAGAAACCTTTCTTGGAATCTTGCATGCTAAACATTTTTAGCACTTTGTCAATGTACACACTTTGACTCAATCCTATGAGTCTCCTAAATCTATCTCTATAGATCTTGATGCCTAGAATATAGGCAGCTTCACCCAGATCCTTCATTGAGAACACCTTCATCAATGAAGTTTTCACAGAATTTAGAGAAGGAATGTCATTTCCAATCAGAAGTATGTCATCCACATACAACACCAGAAAAATGACTGCACTCCCACTTACCTTCTTATATACACAAGGTTCTTCTTCGCACTTAACAAAATCAAACATTTTGATCTCTTTGTCAAAGCGTTTGTTCCAACTCCGCGATGCTTGCTTCAGTCCATAAATGGATCTCTGAAGCTTGCAAACTTTCTTAGCATTATTAGGATCCACAAAACCATGAGGTTGTGTCATGTAGACATCCTCTTCTAAATCCCCATTTAGAAATGCAGTTTTGACATCCATTTGCCATATTTCATAATCATGAAATGTGGCAATTGCTAAGATAATCCGAATTGACTTAAATATAGCCACGGGCGAGAAGGTTTCATCATAATCAACTCCTTGAATTTGCTTAAAACCTTTCGCAACCAGCCGTGCTTTGTAAGTAGTCAAGTTCCCATCCATGTCCGATTTCCTTTTGAAAACCCACTTGTTCTCAATAGGCTTAATCCCTACCGGAGGATCAACCAAGTTCCATACTTGATTGTCGTACATAGATTGTATTTCGAATTTCATGGCTCCTAGCCATTCTGCAGAGTTGGGACTCGCCATCGCTTCTGCATAGGTCAAAGAATCTTCAGTATCTAATACTGTCACCTCATGGAGCCCTAACCATCTTTCAGGCGGATGACTCACTCTTGCTGACCTATGAACAACAGGTGCTTGAGGTTCAAGAGCTTTCTCCACAACCCCTTGTGGATCTGCCTCTTGACCTTCTTGCACAACTCCTTGTGAAATTGGTTCATGGGATGGAGCTTGAACTTCTTTTGCAACTGGTTGCAAAATAGGTTCTTGTTGACTCCCACTAGCCTCTACATTCATGGGTGGGACAATGGGATATTACCTGATCTCACTGTTAAGTGTTGCATCATGAACTCTTCAAGTTGCACACTACTCCCACTACTTCTTCTTGAAAGAAACTCTTTCTCCAAGAACACAGCATGTCTAACAACAATCATCTTGCTTTCAGACCGCTTATAGAAGTAATATCCCTTAGTTTCCTTGGGATAGCCAATGAATAAGCACTTGTCAGATTTGGATCCTAGCTTATCTAATATCAACTGTTTGATATAAGCCTCGCAACCCCAAATCTTTAGAAAAGACATATTAGGAACCTTTCCATGCCATATCTCATATGGTGTCTTTTCTACGGATTTCGATGACATCTTGTTTAGTGTGAATGCAAAGGTTTCAGACATTTTAGTTGAAATTGGCAAATTAGTTTTGCTCATTCAAGATCGAACCAACAAGTTCAATCTTGTCTCTTGGAACCAAAACTCCTTTTGAGTGCTCCTAGAGAGTAAGTCATGGGACCATCCCAAACCATGAGCATTTGAATTTCGTACTCAATTTTCTGCTCTCATGATTTAATCATAAGATTATGCATTTATATCGAGTTATTTTCAACTTCGCTCTTAAATCCCTTTGAATCGTTCAAAATGATTCAAGATTTATGTCACATAAATAAGTAAGCACCTAAGTGAACCAAATGACACACCCAAGGTCAGCAAAGGGCTATTCTCACTATGGACATAACTACTGTCAAACCACAGTAGATGAGATGAATTATTGAAACACTACTCAATTTACTTATCAACCCACATACATCATATGTATTGGATCCAATAAGCCTTTTCACTTAACATTGTGAAAAGTTTAACCTAGTCATTTCTTTTAAACAAGACTCATTCGTCATAACTGATTTTGAATCAACTTGGACTAAGAAGTCTGACTTCTCTGTAATTCTTGTTTATTTGACCTAGGTGGCACCGAGAGTCATACTATCTTATTGAGTCTTACTTTTCCTTTGGTAATTGATGTTGTGTAAAATCATTTTATAGATTGTTCTTCATAGGAACATCCATAATACAAGAATATCTCTGCAATGTGACCTTCACAATTGCAATAGTCGCAACACTTGCAACATAGATATCTTGTGACCTTATCAATCTTGCTTTGCTTCCTCCATTCCCTTTTGTATACAAATCCGAGCACTTGATTCCTAATCTCAAATGAGATTTTATGACCAAAGCATATCATCCAAGAGGTAGCAAGCTCAAACATCAATTTCAAACATACTCAATGAAGTAAGAACATTTCTCAACTTCAAACGAAGTATTTTGCACAATTCCCTTTCAATGTCTTTTACCTTTCTTGATTTTCTTCCCTCCCTTACCGACCGCAAAAACATGAGAAACTCCTTTCTACATGTCAACCTTTGCAGTCCATGCAACTCTTCCAGATACTTCTCCATTCCTTGATGAATGAAGAATAACTCAATGGTAGAGAGTTCAACACGATGTCTGTGGCCAACCCCTTGTCCACAGGACACTCGAGCTTCTCGAGCTGCTCCACATAGCTCATCATCTAGAGCATGTGAGCACACACGGAGGTACCCTCAGCCATATTGCATGCCACAAAATTCTTTGGCCACGTTGTACCCCTCAACATAGGCTTGCTCTTGAAACCTTTTCATAAGCTAACCCATGATGTAGTAGGATGATTGTGTCTCGAATCGCCTCTACAACTCGAGACTTATCACCACTACTAAGAGGCACAATGCATCAAGCTCGTCTCCACGTGCTTAATGTACATGTCCTTAGTTTTTTTGTTTACATGATTATCTTGTTCGTTAAGGAGAGGAGTAGTCAAAGACGTAATTCCTACTTTCTCGCGCCTGAGAACAATTCTCAAGGTGCGATGCCAATCCATGAAATTTGAACCATCACTTTTCAATTTTTCCTTTCCAAAAGAGAACATAACGAGAAGGAAGATTCTTTCGACATGATTTACAAATTAGAAGGTTTGAGTTAAGTTCATGCTTATGTGTTTAATTACCACAATAATAAAACTCCCACTACAATTATAAAATTTAAGTCCAATTTTGTAGCAGGTCCAAGACCCATATTTTCACTAAGACAAGCTAGCATTAGCATGAAACTTGAACTTAGCTATCTTAGGTAGGCAACCCCTTGCCAATCACAACCGGGTGATTCTTGGTGTTTATCCAACCATCTTATGTTTGAATAAACTATTCCCCAAGGCCCAAAACCGTTTTGGATTATCCTTGTCAAGTAAACCTCTCTCTATTTGGTTCGACATGACCGTCATGCCCCACATCTCCTAAAGATAGAAAGTGATGCCTACTGAGTAGGTCCCATCAACTAACGATTGATAGTTTGATCTGGATAGAGAAGGAAGGGAATGACGCTTAATTTTTCTGGACTTACTTATTTAATTTTTAGGTAGTCGTGTGATTCATACACCCATACCTATCCTATGACTCTCATAGGATTTATATAAAATACAAACATAAAACATATCACATATGCTTTGTGAGTTTGTATGGCTCTTGCAAAAATATTTTCCGCAATCGTCGCTCCTTCCACCATCTCCATGGCCGAAGTCACCTATTGAGCAACTTATGGCTCTGCGAAAACTCTTTCTGCAATCGTCGCTCCTTCCACCATCTCCATGGTCGAAGTCACCTTTTGAGCAACTTACCTATGCCCTCCCAAAATCTACTTAGAACTATTCTAATAGAAATTGAGATTACATTTAAAATTCTCAATCCTAAATGTAGTAGGCATGCAAGCCTTGAATGAATTACACGAGAAGCAAGTTAACTTCCTCGCTTATTTAATAAATAAATAATTAATATCATGGGGCACCAAAGGCCGCGTTACAAGCATTCACACATGCATTCATTACATCACACAAGGCATTGAAATCATGAGCCACACAAACCCACTGTTCGCTGCAAAACAGAGTTAGCTTTTGTGCAACTATTGCACACATGCACAAACAATTCATGCATTATAATTAATCAATTAATTCCCAACATCACAACTAAAATTTCATATTTTGGGATTTAATTGACTAATCTTATTTGGAAATTTGGCCAAAATCAATCACACATAAGCCCTATGCTCTCATACCAATGTTGGGTTTTATGGTAATTAAGGCAGCAGAATTTCAAAATTTTTGATAAGAGAAGTACCAAAAGAGATCATTATGTGCGATTGAAATCAAACCAAAATCAATTTCCAAATCGTCAAACATCATACCTTTTGTTTCTTGTCTCCAAACAAAAAAGTAAGGTCCTTGAGATGTAGGATTGTAGCCTCCACCTCCTTATTGATAATAATGGTGGTTGATGCCAATGGTGGTTGATGCCTTGCAGCTCCTTGGTAGTTGATGTGTGCGTGCCTAGAATATCTTGCACTAAGATGAGACTCCAAAGTAGAAGTCATCCACGGTATCCACCAAGAAATTAATTAGAAACCAAATATTCCTCTTGCTAGCGAGTACTAACTTGGTTGCTCCTTAACCCCTATCCTTCAAGAGAACTAGATCTTAATTTTTTAGGGTTTGTGGGTTCTCAACACATGAGATATAAAACAAAAGAGAAAGAGAGAGTTCTTGGCAGAACTTTTTCTCTAAAAATGAAATCCACCCTCAAAAGGAATGAGAGGGAAAGTATATATAGAAAATGAGGAATGTGAATTCAGTTTTCAAAACTAACCCCATGTTCTCCCACGTTTTTGACCATTATCTAATTCGAATTTGGCTTCCCTCCAGAAGACAAAGTTTTAGATCTTTCTCTTAACTTTCCAGAAAGATATAGAACTCCCAAAACCGAATTCGGATGAGGGAGATATAATCAAAATAAGAAATGTGTGCGGCAGTTTTCAGAACATGGCGGTTCAAATTAACCACCACATTCGATCACGTTCTTTACTATGATTTATTTCGACTCTGGCTTTCTCCAGAGAGGCAAAGTTCTAGATCTTTCTCTTACCTTTCCAGAAAGATATAGAACACTCAAAACCGACTTCGTATGAGGGAGATATGGTCAAACTAAGAAATACTGCGCAACAGTTTTTAGAAAACGTGGTAGTTATTAAGAACACAATTCACAAACATGGGCCACAATTAACAACAGTCATTGGACTTTGTTTATTGGGCCAAGTTCTATTTTTCCTTATTTGAATTAATACAATTAATCTAATTAATTGTAGTATCATATAATTATTTCAAATAATTATATTTCTCATGTTCTGGTGGAGAAACTAATTTATTTATCATGTCATACATGTCAAATAAATTAAGGAGCATTTCTAATTAACTTCTTATTGGTGTGATTCTGTGGGATCTATGTCAAATGACAATGGAATCTGAAACTCCTTTCGATTCTATAAACTACAAGCGGCACCTAGTAATATGCATTGTAGTTACCCAAATAACACAGATGATAAGTACCATACTGTATCACGAAGCCTAAGCAACAATTGCCTCGTGTCAATTCCATGTCTCATGATATCATGAATAGATCCAAGGTAGGAACGTGTCATCCTTGCAAATCTACTTGTTTCTTGATTCCGAAATAATTCAGTAATTATGATTAACTCGTTAATCATATGTGTACATACTTATATTATTTCATCAAGGGATCCAGTGATATCATCACTCATTTACATGAGGGACATTGGTATATTGATAATTACTATCCCTCCACATGAGAGATACAAACTGAGATAGAATCTGTATAACTGTCAGTTACTGACAGCGTTGGATAATACCCACAAATATGTATTATCATGTGAGAGAAACAATCATCTAATACCTTAGAATTCAAGACACAAATAAAACATTAATGACACAAGCACAATCCATATTAAATGTTTTATTTTGGTCACGTCCAATCCCCTGATCTCCATCAGGTATCCATTTGATTAGATTGACAACCCCTTGTCATATGATCTGCATAACATGATCATCATCTAATCTAAATGCTAATCTTATGCTGGTAATTAATGTTCCTTGTTAATTACCAAGACTAGGGACACTTTAGAGTATTTATTAACTCCTGTATAGAGTTCAACAATTCCAAGTTCTCAACCTGAATGATCTATACGTAATAAAATACTCAAGGAACAAAATGATAAACATATCATTCAATTACATGAACAAAACTTAGAAAACAATCATCCTATGATTGGCTTCTAGATCACAACACTAACAACAAGTGTTATATATACTATGAAGTTTTGACATTATGTTTCTCGTTTATGTTTGACCTCTAATTCAGTTAATTTATGAAATTCAGTTTCAAGATTTAAGTAGGAGACCAAGTTAGAAATAGGCATGTGAAGATCACAATTGCATGTAATTTTTATGCTACACATCTACATCATGATTCATGTCATTTAGCTGTATTAGTGATGTGATTATTGAGGGTTTAGTTGCGAATAAATGCGACGAATGCTGCTTTAGTCCTTTGTTGATATAGTTGATGGACCGAATTGGTTTGGAAATATATAAGGAACACAGTAAAGAAATGTGCGCACACAAGGAACACATTTCATAATTAAAAAGTCGTAACATATTGCTCAAGTGGGAGATTGTTGGATTTATTGCCAATCTCGTTGGATTTAATACCAACATTGAGCATATATGTAATCTAATTATGAATTGTTTATTGTCATATATGATTGTCAATTAAAGTGATCAAAGAAGGTAATAGTCAATCAATATATTCATTAGGATGTGGTCTATAAATGTGTAGAACAATTTAGGCAAAGATTAAATCATTGATGGACTGATTCTGAGATTTGCAATTTAAAAAATTGTCATTTAAGAAAATTGTGTGGACTACATGGATATCAATGCGGCTGCACGGATTTTGATGTGACAGCACAGTTTTTGATGCAGTCACATAAAATACCTTTTTTAAGTTGGCAGATAACCAGATAGATTATCATATATAAGGATTGGTCCCCAAGGCACAAGATAGCACAAAAAAGCACAGAAATTGAAAATATATTTCTTCTATTTAGAAAAATACAGCTCTGTGTGCCTTCTTTTCTTCTTTCACCATCAAAGAATAGAAAAGATAAATCCATTAAGAAATTTAGAGAGAATTTTTCAAGGACCATATCTTGTTATCTTGGAAGACTTGATCCACGACCATACGACCAAAAGACGAGAAGGGCTTCTTGCCATTGAAGACTTGTCTCGTGCTCACGGAGACTCTGTTGCTCTACCAAGGCTTTGGATATTCCATGACAAATGGCATGGAATCAGGTATTATGATCTGCACTTCTGATTTATTTTTGGGTCTCTTTTGGTATAGGACGGTCCTCAGGTTAAGGTGGGGAGCTGTTTCTCCTTTTCCGGAGTGTAAGTGTTTGACTCTCTAGATGAGATGTAATTGTTTGATATCTAGATAAAGCGTAATTGTTTGGCCTTTATGATTCCCCAACACCCAATGCTATAAATGAATGTGGCACGGTGCAACGAAGGCTGGCAATTTTATTAATACCAAAAAAAAAAGAAATTATCAAATCTGCCCTCACCCAAAAATATTATTAAAAATGCCCTAATCGCCCAGCCACTGGGCGGTCCACTCTGGATGCCTGACCGCCCCAAGGCTGTGCGGTCCACTTTCCATACCAGACTGCCCCATGACTGGGCGGTCTGCTATAAAACCCCTATAAAAGGGGGTTTTCTCTCTCCTGACCAGCACAGTTTCATTCTAACAATCCTAGAAAAGAAAGAGATGCGATTTTGTGACGATTTTGAGCAATTTAAGGCTAGTATAGGTATGGACAGTAACAATCTAGGTAAGAAAGAGAGCAACCGAGATCGTGGCTTAGCGAGAGGAGGGTCAATTAGTGATCGAGATAAAAATGAGAAAAAAAAAGTACAAGTGTCAAGTATGTCGTGATTTTCTTAATTGTGAGACATGTAAGATGGAGGAATGGAGTAGACGACATGGTCAGTATGATATTTCAGACGATGACTTTGTGGAAAACCCCGACGGTTTTGGTTTAAAAAAGAAGGTTGATCCAGAGCCTCCTGCATCGGACGATAAGTTTGTTCCATGTACTTATACTGGTAAGGCCACCACTTCGTCTGCTGTGACTGATTCAGATCCAGCAAATTCTGATGATGACTTTGTTCCATGCACTTTCAAGGCTCGTTGTAAGAAGTAGACTTATTAAAAATTTATGTTGTAGACTTATTAAGAATTTATATCGTAGACTTTATTTCATCAAATTTGTGTTTGTTTATATTTTATGTTGTTAGTTGTTGTATATGTAATTAAGTATTGAAAATAACAAAACTGAAGCATACAAAATAATCGAGGCAAATAACAAATTACATAGTTCACAAACTACCAATTAGAATAGTTCACAACATACATCTAAAATAGTTCATAACATAATTTAACAAAACTTGGTAATCAGCAACGACGGCCGAACAAACTCAGCCGACGTCTGGGTCTGGTGCAGCTGGTTGTGCGACACCACCGGATGTCTCTCCATGGCTACTACCGGTTCTTGGGCTTTCATGAGTGCGGTGGCTATTACCGATTGCCTCAGCAACAACTCTAACATTGTCTCTTTTGTTGGCTTCGTTAATGGCATCTGCACTGCATTCCAGTTCAACAAACATGATATGATATTGAAATCGTAAAATATAAAATAAAATATAAGTAAATAAAATCAACCGTACCTGCTCGCTGCCTGTCAGTTGTTGAATGGCGGGCCTGATGTTCCATTCGCCTACCTTCCATCTGGTCTATGGTCATTACATCACACTTGTGGGGGTCTTCTTCCTTTTCTGATCCACCGCTTGCGGGCATGATTCTATCCCCAACATAAGTCGGCCACTGATACTGGTTGGGATAAGGATGGAAAGATGCACCCCAAGTACTCGCAAGGTAATCGGTACGGTACATGTCTGCGACATAATCATCATCAGAGAAGTTTCTCTTTCAGCACACCGCCATAACATGAGAACAAGGTAGGTGGGCCAATAAGATTCCTTGGCAAGTGCAGGTTACAGTATTGTTAGGTCCAAAAATAACAATATACTTGAACATTATTTTCACAAACTCCATAGTCTCATCCGGTCTACGGCCGGTTGGAGCATACTCATTTGGACAGTGCACTTCGAATTCCAATTGGTTCTCCCCGTATTTCATAGCTGCACCTTTCTCCATATGTTTCCTTAGTTTCCTCTCAACCCTTGTTGAAAATGTTTGATTCCTGGACAGTAATTCGAGAGCTTTAACACGCCGTGCAACAAACCATGCATTTAACTTGTAGAAGGTGTCCTCTACAATTGCTGCCACGGACAACATCCGGCTCTGCTTGAAAACAGCATTCAAAGACTCAGACCCATTTGTGGTCGTAATTCTCCATCGGAAACCTCCATCACAGGATTACAATATCTTCTCATATGCGAGTGGCTCAGCAAGATTGGTGAGATTATTTTTTCCTACCTTGAGTAAGTACACATTTGCCTTTGGACAGTACTAAAAAAAAAAAAAAATTTAGATGAGAAAATTTAAGTAAATAATTCAGAAAATATAAGTAAATAAATAAAAATATACATACTTTGGCAAAATCTCTGAACATCTCTTCCACCCTTCTTGGCTTCTTCCTCCTGCAACCAATTTTGAATGTATCTGCAACCTATTTTTCGTATCAGCAGTTCTTGTTTAGGTTGTCTACAACATGTTGCATACACAGCCTGTGCACACAATCGCCGTTCATTGTCGACCACCCGAAATCTGGGCGATCAAAAACATATTTGATTCATTTGTGCTGGTCTGATATGACACAAAAGAACCGATCGCCAACCACTTCTCTTCGTAAGAAACTCATGAAAAATTCTCAGTTTTCCCCATCCTCCTTCTTAACAATTGCAAAGGCCAAAGGCAACAACTGGTTTTTAGCATCATATGCACATGCTATCAGCAGTCTCCCATCGTAACGGTCAGATAGGAAGCATGCATCTATACTGATGACCGGTATAATGAATGTCACAACTTGAATACATGGACCGAACACCCATGCTATGGCCTTGAATTGCAACGCGTTGTCGACATCCTCTACGCTCAGATTCCAACATTCATACTTAGTGCCGGGATTTGTACTTGCTATGGCCTGGAGCAATGGTGCAAGCAAGTTGTCTGACCCATGCCAGCTACCGAACATTCGGCAGATAGCAAGTTCACGCCCTCTCCACAACCTGTTGTATTTTGGGGTAACATGTAAGTAAACGCGTCTGACATGTCTACCGATCACCTCCTTAAGGCTCATCGATGGGTCCTCCTTAACGTCACGCTCAATTACATCGGTAATAAGTGAAGCCATAAGTTGTGCATGGTCTGTCCTTGATGACGCAGACTTGCATGTGTGAGGTGATTCACACTTCTTAATAATCCATGCCTCGCCCTTACCCACAGGGGTTGCATAAAGACGGAAGTGGCAATGCGTTTCGTCTTTACAAACAATTACTAACCTTTTTTGGTCCCTTTCTCAGTTCTACACTCCCAGTTGCCGTGAACATGGGCCTCATTTATTTTCTTCACAATTTCATCTAAGTTGGTGTAAACCTGCTACGGAGCAAACTCTTGATTGTATCTGACACGCGGCCCAAAAAATGTTATGTCTGCATCTTCAAAAGCAGTGATATCATTGAATGTGGGGAACATATGCCTATCTGTCCGACCTCTAATCGAAAATCTGTCTTCCATAGGTAAATAATCTCCATCACCATCTGACATGTGATCAGAATCCCAATCCCTGTCCCATTCGTGACCCGTTTCCAAATCTCTTTCTGGTATGGCATCGATCTCAGCATCAAGGTCAATATCTCTCCGGGTAACAACGGGTGTCACTATAGGTATTGATGGTGGTACAGATGGAAATCTAGGTTGGATTGGGCTTTCAAGAGGAGGTGGTGGTGGTGGTTGCTCGGTGGTAAAATCAGGTACATAATTCTCATAAACGGGTGGTACGTGCGGTTCATAACTCGAGTGGCGGGGTTGTCATACCTCGAGGGGCAGGGGTTGTCATAACTAGAGTGGTGGGGGTTGTCATAACCCGAGTGCTCATGACCCGAGTTGTCATAATCCGAGTTATCATAACCCGAGCTGTCATAACTCGCGTGACGTGGGTTGTCATGACCAAAGTGATCATAACCTCTATTTTCCTTAGGAGTTCCAACCCCGGGTTCACGCGGAACTCTCCTGGAATATAAGTCCATTACCATGGTACCCTGTGACTCAAAAGTGTTGTAAACACTCCTCTATAACGACTCATCTGTTATTGGATACCTAGTATAGTAAGGTCTACCCCCACTTACTGTCTTAA
Source organism: Carex parvula (assembly GCA_025461045.1). Lineage (NCBI taxonomy): Eukaryota > Viridiplantae > Streptophyta > Magnoliopsida > Poales > Cyperaceae > Carex > Carex parvula. The sequence continues at coordinate 211,476 of JAJGRW010000647.1, read as the reverse complement.
TCCGAGTAGCTAAATCTATATCATATCGGTTGGGGTTCACACCGATCTTTTCATATAATATTCCCTTCAGTTCAACAAATGAGGTATTTTCATTTACCTCGAAGCTGTAGGCTGCTTCCTTAGTGTACTGTGCTCCCTCCACACCCCGGGTAAACTTCCCGCCCACATACAGTGCAACAAACATCTTTATGTTTGATAGCTACTATTCAAAATCGCCTCAAAATCGCCTCTCTTTCTTTCTCTTTCTTTTCTGGGGTTGTTAGAATGAAACTGTGCTGGTCAGGAGAGAGAAAAATCCCTTTTATAGGGGTTTTATAGCGGACCGCCCAGCCCTGGGGCGGTCTGGTATGGGAAGTGGACCGCCCAGCCCTGGGGCGGTCAGGTATCCAGAGTGGGCCGCCCAGTGGCTGGACGGTTAGGGCATTTTTAATAATAATTTTGGGTGAGGGCAGATTTAATAATTTTTTTTTTTTTTGTAGTAATAAAAATACCGGCAACGAAGGTAACATAAATGATTTATTGTCATTTTTCCGGAAAATATTTCATTAGTACTGACTACTGTACGACAAGGGAGGGTAACAAGTCAAAAAATAAGCTTACGTGGCTGTTCTACAAAAAAACCAAGTCAAAAAATTGCACAGAGTAATACATCGTAGCATTAAATGCTTATTTTAACCACTCAAATAGAAATTGATCTGGGTGCACGGTGAACCAATAAATTATGGTATGTCTAAAGAAAAGGAAGTGTAGAATCGTCTATGCACCAAGCTCATTCGAAGTTTTAATTAGAGATTTGCCTTTTCTATCGTCTCCTTTCTTTCTTCCCAAATTCTCGTTCCGACGGAGCATTTTCAGAAATTGAGAAGCTAATTCGACTGATTGATTCGAAATTCAGAAGCAAAAATAGTATAATTAGTCTCCCTATTCACCCTCTAATCATTTTCAGATGACCTAGCCTCAAACTCAATTTTCAGTTGAGAATTGAGTTTTTAGTGCAAAATTATAGAGAGGCGAGTATATCGGTTATAACTCGGGTCATCACCGGCCGATTCCAGTCCGGCTCGGCTGAGTCAACTTGGAATCGGCTGATTTTCGGAAAACTTATAGCTAGGGGACTCCAAAAATAGCTAGAAAATAATATGAAGAAAATAATAGAAAACCTAAAAAATATCCTTAGGGTAAACCTTGTGTTAAATTTTCTTTAGTTGTCAAGGAATTTGTAAGGAACTAAGAGTTTTTTTTTTTTGGGACAAAGATGAGGACCACTAAGATTTTTTTTAATATATGTACAATTCTATAGGGGCAAAGAGGAAACTTGCTGAGATGTACTCATCATCCTCCCATGCTTCTTATTCATTTACTATGGTCTCGATTCCAGATGGCATGGCTGAGAAGATTAAGGATATAACAGATAGGTTTGAAGAGATTTCAACTGCTCGTAGGGATCTTCATTTGAAAGAGGAAGATGGGCCCCGGCTAGTTATCGATACACAAATCCGACCACCAACCAGCTCTCATGTGGATGAGAGAGCTACTTTTGGTAGGAAGAAAGAGAAGGAGGAGATCATTAGCCTCCTGGACCCTTCAAATGGTCTAGATTTTATGGTTCTTCCCATTGTTGGAATGGGCGGGTTCGGCAAGACCACACTTGCCCAACTTGTTTTCAATGACTCCAGGATTCATGGGTTGTTTAATAAGAGATGTTGGGTATCTGTATCTGAAGATTTTGATCCAGTGCGGCTAACCAAAGCTATCGTTGACTCGCTGAGTGAAAAACCTTGTGAGTTTTCTGAGCTAAACAAACTCCAAGATGTTCTCAAGGAAAAGATAAGAGGTCATGGGTTGTTTCTGGTGCTAGATGATGTGTGGAATGAAAAAGGAAACAAGTGGGAGTGCTTTCGAGTTGGTTTTCTTGGTGCTAAATTTGTAAGAATTTTGACGACGACTCGTAACACCTCGGTTGCTAAGATCATGCAGACAACATCACCTTTTCATTTAGGTTCCTTACCTGAGGAAAATTGTTGGTCGCTATTTAAGCATTTTGCTTTTGGCAATAAGGAGGCAAGTGAAAATGCAAATTTGCACGTGATTGGTTCTAGTATTGTCAAAAAGTGCAAAGGCTCCCCTTTGGCTACCAAGGTGCTAGGAGGCATTCTCCGTTATGAAATGGATGAAGAGAAATGGAGGGAAATTTTAGAGAGTGATATATCAGAAATAGATGAGACTGGAGAGATTATGCCAGCACTACGGTTAAGTTACCAGAAATTGCCCCAACATCTAAAACCATGTTTTCTTTATTTATCCATGTTTCCGAAAGATACAGAATTTGAAAAAGACATGGTGGTGAGGCTCTGGATGGCGCAAGGATATATTAATCGCAATACAAGAAATTTGAAAACATTGGAAGAGATTGGAAGCGAGTATTTTGATGAATTGCAAGGCAGATCACTTGTTGATAGTGGGCTTTTTTACTACATCTTGCATGATTTAATACATGATTTAGCAAGATCCGTTTCTCAAGAGGCATATTGGCCAGTTTTAGAAAATGACCAAGAATACAATGGTCTGTGCAAAGTATGCCATCTGTACACTACCAAACATGAAGAATTATTGGGTTCTTTTTTAGTGCCCAGCGACTATTGCTCTATCAGAACATTTGTAGAAAGATGGCCAAAAGAAAACATTGACTTTGCATTCTCCCATGAGTTTGCTTGTGCGAGAGCTCTTGAGATGAGGTTTTCCTTGTTTCCAAATACACTCAGCACGTTGAAGCACTTGCGCTACCTTACTATTATAAATAGTGATATGGAGATGCTTCCCGAAAATTTATGTCTTCTTTACAACCTCCAAACATTGAAACTGTCTTGCAAAAACCTTCGGGGATTACCTGAAAACATCAAAAACCTTATTAACCTTCGGTTCTTTCAGCTGAGCTGTAACGAAATCCAGCAGTTACCTGAATCTATTTGTATGCTTCATAACCTGCATACATTATTGTTAAGATGGTGTGGACAACTCAAAGAGTTACCAAGGGGCATAGAGCAACTAACTAGGCTGCGGGAACTAGAGTTACCTCCCTCTCTTATCTACATGCCATCTGGGATTGGAAAATTAACAACTCTTAAACCTTTAAGCGGGTGTTTTAGTGTCATGGATCATGACGTGAATGGGGGGTTGGGAGAGCTTAAGGATATGAATAAGCTTGGCGGGTTGTTGTGCATATCTGGGCTCAGTAACATCAGTGATGTGGAATACTCCAGGCATGCCAATCTTGCATCTAAGCCAAATTTACACGAGTTAATTCTAAACTTTCAAGAAGATCATAGGAGTTGGGGCTGTAAATATAGCGGCCTTCTCCAACTCCATTTAACTGTTAGTTCAAGTAAAAATGCAAATAATGAGAATGATGAAAAGATACAGGATGTTGTACTCCAGAGCCTCCAACCTCATGGTAACCTCACAGAGCTTGCAATACTGAATTATGGAGGGAGAATTTTGCCTTCCTGGTTGCTTAATCCAATACTTCCCAAACTAACAACTCTTACTCTTAACTTCTGGACTGAGCCTAATTTCTTACCACCATTTGGACAACTGCCACATCTCAAAATTCTGGATATATCAGGTAATGCTGGTGTTAGAAATGTGGGAGATGAGCCTAGCACATATTCGCTATTGGCAGAATATGATTCTTCCAAGCAGCACAAGGAACCTAATTACCCATCACTTGAAGTTCTCTCATTGAGGAACATGCTCAATTTTGTGGAGTGGCAGGCACATGATGGCGACTACCCCCACCTTAAGAAGCTCGTTATAGAAAATTGTCCTCAATTATGGAAAATCGCAACAATTCCACAGCAAGTTAGGGCAGTTACTTTCGAATACTGCCCAAAATTGACATTCCTAACATGTCCATCAGTAATAAAAACACTGAAGATATACAAGTGTGGCTTTCATGAAATTACGTTCGGGTCAATATCGGATGACCTGTCCATCTCAAACTGTCTAGAGCTAGAGTTGATCGAATGGGGGGATGGGAGTTTAAATTCTATTAGAGAAGTTAGTTTTAAGTACTGCCCAAAATTGGAACATGTAACTATTCCAGTTGGAACCTTGAAACTAGAGATACACGAGTGTGGCTTTCGTGAAATCATGTTCCGGTCAGTATTTGAGTACCTAACAATCTCAAACTGCGTAGAGTTAATCTCGATAAATTGGATGGACAGAGGCTTAAATTATGTTGGAATAGTTAGTTTTGAATACTGCCCAAAATTGGAACATGTAACTATTCCAGTTGGAACCTTGAAACTAGAGATACACGAGTGTGGCTTTCGTGAAATCATGTTCCAGTCAGTATCTGAGAACCTTGAAACTTCAGCTAATCTTGATTAATTGGAGTGATGGGGACTTAAATTTGTTGAGGATGTTACTTTTGCATGCTGTCCAAAATTGGAACTCCAGTTTCATGTGGAGGATGTGTTGCACTCCATGACCCAGAGGGCTGAAATTTATGACTGTCCCACATTGTATTTTGGCAAAAGATATGTCTTCAGGTACAGGATCACCATGTGATGAGCATTTTATAACTTTCCATTACTCTACATTCTTTAAAGAGTAATCTGTTTTGCTAATTACTCTACCATCTTTAATTACACTAATCTATTTTTCTCATGTAATTGGAAGGATAAAACACTGCCACTATCACTCAAGTTTCTGGAACTTAATTATTGTCACAAGCTGAGCTCCTTGCCGTTGCCTATCGGTTCAAAACCATTAAAGCATTCTCAAGGTTCTTGTGAAAATGAGGTGCCCAAAGCTGGCTGTGTTGGAAGGTTTTCATGGCCCGTTGAATCTGAAAACTGTGGAACTACTACACTGTGGGAACATAAGCATCTCTCCTCGTATTACCATTAGTGATTGTCCTCTGATGAGAGACTGGTGCCAAAGAAACAGCATCACTTCCTATGAGGTATGGTACAACACTAAAAAATATACATATATTAGATTATTTAGAAGCTAGAGAGCCTTGACTATATATTAATTAATAGCATACCCAACAAATACCAACTATCTTGGGTTAATTTTCTGGAATTCCATGCTTAAGCCTCGATTGATTCACAAAACATAAAAATAATAACCAAAGTTGCAGAATAAGACAAAAAAATAATAAGAAATAAAGAATAAGAAAAGGAGGTGATTTAGAGTACTAGAATATATTTGATCATTTCAGGACCAAGCAGCTTACATTTTACTGATGTCCAGCATAAATCCTCTAGAACTATCTTAACTTACCTGAATTTCATGTCTAATTTACATTGGCAGCTGATTGACAGCCCCCATGATGATAGAGAAGCTAAGCTGGAAAGTGCTGAACAAAAAAGTGCTAAATGGGAAAGTGATGAACAGAGAAGGTATGGATTTAAATTGTAATCCTTTTGTTATTGGGGGATTTAGGTTTTACCGTTGGTTGCAAATTAAGCCAAAGCAGTTCAAATGTTTGTTAAGGCAAAAGTTACAATAATACCAGGTTTCTTCTGTTGGATTAATCCAAGCTGAACTTGAAGCTGGAAAAAGGTTGGTATAAACTCAATACAGATGGGGCACGAAATAGACCAACAGGTAATGCTGCTGCTGGAGGTCTAATACGAGACGAGCATGGCTTTTGGATGGGAGAATTTCAAGCATCATTAGGCTCGATTTCAGTTCTAAATGCTGAACTCAAAGCTGTCCAACTTGGACTTCAAATGGCGTGGGAAAGGGGTTTAGCAAGATGATTGTGGAGACCGATTCTGTAGAAATTTTCCAGCTTTTACAGAGTGAAAGAGAGGAAGCTGAGAACAGCACTTTCGAGCAAATTCGGGTGTTGTTGGCCAAAGATTGGGAGGTGAAGATCATGCGAACAGAGAGAAAATGGAATAGTTGTGCTGATCTATTAGCAAAAAATGCACTTTCAAGTGGCATTATTTTTAGACCCTTAAATTTTATCCCATATTTTATAAATAATTTATATTGTGCGGATGTATTAGGTGCAAATTGTAATAACTTGTTTAATTATGTTTAATAAAATGGGAGGTGTACTCTTCTGATGGCTATGCCGTAGGAAGGGTGTGCTTTTTTCCCTTGTTTGATAAAAAAAAAATGTGGATTTATCTAATATAAATTTATGGCTTACTTGTATGCTCTTCAATGTCATATATTAACAGATAAATTTGGATAGCATCGACAGTACCAGTACATTTGTAATTTTATTCTGAAGAGTGATACTTGCACAAACAATGGCTGTGATTCTCTTCCTGTGGTAACATTTCATATACAAAAAGACCATGACAGCTCCAACAAAACTACCCTCGATTTTATTTACAATTATTTTTTATGGGCTTGTGATACTCTTCCTGTGGTAACAACCTAGCTCGGATCCAAAACTGAGGACATTTGGGTCTAGGGTCAATCTGTAATTATTTTGTTTTGTTGGCTCTGTTTCATGATAAAATTCCAGCTCCGTCTCTCTAGATAGTAGATAGTGGAGGGGCTATAGTTGAAGCAGGGCTTAATGTTGGAATTCTGTCATTTGGTGGGCTTATTTGTAATTTTCCATGAAGTATAATTTGCTTGAGAGTAAGTTTTAACTTGGCTGTATTAATATTCTTTTACAATGATGGAGTGGACAGACCATTTATTGAGCAAAATGATATGAGTGAGGCTATGGTACTATGTATAGCGCAGATTGGTTCATACTATGGATCAATTTATTCGCATTCAAAGTTTAAATAGTCGATCTGAACCGTTGAACGTGATCTATATATGAAAATGTACTTGTAGACTAAATTTTACATTTTTCAGAATTTTTGAACTATTTGTTTAGATAGATAGAAAATTACTACTTTTGAATGGTCTAGAATTTTTAAATCAAGTGATTTTCTACCTATTTAAAAAATAGTAAAAAAATTCTAAAAAATGTTAAATTTGATATACCAGTACATTTTCATATGAAGATGATTTTGAATGGTTCAGATCAACTATTTAAACTTTGAAAAGGAGATATTGATACATAGTACGGACTAATATGCACTATGCATAGTAACATAGCCTCAAATGATATTACATGGGGTGCCCCACATAAACCTTTTTGATTTATTTTTTTTGTAGCATTGTTTGATAACCTTATCAAACGTTGATGATTGTTTCACTAAAAATGAAATCAAAGTTACAAATTTTCATTTTTTGCAAAGAATTGATAATATTTAAAAAAACAAATACTTGTCAGTTCTTTTCATTGTATTACTTTAAATGAAGTCCGAACTAATTAAAATCACTATTTAGTATAGACTTATAGAATGTGCTGTAAGTACATTCCAACAATTATATTTACAAAAATATCATTTTCAATTTCTGAATTAGCGCAAATAATTTTATTTTGCAAATGATGACATGTCAGTTTTGATGATTGTATAACTTTTTTTTTTAAGCTATAAACAGAATACATTCTACATGTATATGTTGAACAAAAGTTGATTTCGCTTTTTGGATTAGCATATTTTAAGAATTGATACACATCGTGATTTATTTTCTCGAATTGGGCATGAAAATCTCTAGGGTTTGAAGCAAACAGAAAGCAATTTTATTCTTCCAACAAGCTAATAAGTCATTAGCACATTACAAAGAAAATGCATCATCCATGCATCACTTTTCCTCACATCCAATTATTGAAAAATTACATCCGATATGTGCAAATTTTATTCAAATCTAACAATTTACCAAGAATTAGCCTCCATAACGGGTCCTCAGCAATTCGGGTGGCTCTTCTTCCATAATACCAGCTCCAGTAGTGGCCAGGTATTGCCGGATCGTTGTTTTACGATCGCTTATATAGGTATGGTCCAAGAAATTACTATATGCTTCCTCACCCAAATTTTTGGCTGCTAAAACACTGTTAACTATATTTCATAAGTCTTTTACCAGAAAATTGTTAAGCCTACACATAATAAAGGGACAGCACATAAATCAATTCAAGTTGTTTGTCATTTTTCTGGACTGAGTTCTTGTTTAATGTAGTCAAAATTATTAAAGACAATAAAGTAGCAAAACTTAGATATAAATTTAATAATGTTGAGGAATATACATTGAATTGTAATTGTTAAGAAGAGTTTTCAGGATGGGGAATTGTACCAGTGTCTTAAATATATACAGCAAGGCAAAATGTCATCTCTCCATATCTCTCATGATAAATTTCTTTACTGCCTGTTTATGTAACTATTTGAATCATCAATTAGTACCATTTTGAGAGTAAATAAACAAAAAATTGAAAACCTGAGCTTATGTAAAATTCTTTGGTTCTATCCATGCCATCCAAATGTTCCACAGCGCGTAGCTGCATGCAATTTGTGTATTCCAGTGTTGATGTGTAATTGTAGGTATTGATCGATGATCTATATGGGGCTTAAAATAAGATTTTGTCTCTGTGGGAAGAGATTAGATGGATGAGCGCCGTATCCTTTAATTTCACGAGGGGACCAAAGATGTTGATTAATGTGTGGTCGGATTGAGGCATCTCTGATCTCTGGCTAGGATTGAGGTATCATGTGTATCCCACAAAAAAAATGTTGAGGTATCATGTGTATCCCACAAAAAAAATGTTGAGGTATCATGTTTCTAATTCCATAAGGATTTTAACCTTCTATCGAGTACAAGGCAAAGCTCCAACTTGTACAAAGAAACGGTTTCAAAAAATTTTGTCTTTGAAAAAGGTGAAAAGCTCCGAACTGTACAAATTAAATCGAAAAAGGATTTGAAAAAAGAGCAACGGAGAAATTAGTAGCCTCACCGCAAGTTCCATATTAGATTCAGTGGAGTGGTTTAACATTTCCAGCACCTTTCAAGTATCAGACCAATTACCTTTCAAAGACTGGATTCACAATATTTTGTAGAGGGTTCAAATGCCTCATGTTTTTCATGTCTCATCGTGTCTCATACCCTTTATCTTCATTTTCAAAGTCCAAACAGTCAATCCAAAATATTCAACATGATCGATCCATATTAAAATATGCTTGGAGACAATTTTATATTTTTTAGATAGGTACAAAATCAATGTTTTTGGATGGTCTATAATTAAACATTGATTTTGTACCTTATAAAAAAATAGTAAACAAATTTCAAAAAATATAAAATTTAGTTTCCAAGCATAGTTTCATATGTATATCCTGTTGATCGGTTCGGGTCGACTATTTGAATTTTAAAAACCGAAATAAATTATAAGAGGCATGATGAGACATGCAAGGCATGATGTATTCACTACTACAGAAAAAGATATTGCACACGGACATTAATGGAAGAGCTACACGGATTTCCTGCCGTGTTTAAAGCCAGGGTGTATGAATAGGTCAGAAACTACACACGGATATTTAACCGTGTGTGATTATAATGATTTCTACACGGATATCCCCTAATTAACCGTGTACAAAGACCTGCCAGTGTCGCTCTCCAAGTTACCGTGCTACACGGTTATTCCCTAATTGACCGTGTACGTTTACTCTTTCTACACGGCTTTGTATTAAAAGTCCGTGTAGCTATCTTAGCTATTATACACGGATTTTTCTAAAATATCCGTGTATGATTACTATTGCACACGGATTTGTATTAAATGTCCGTGTAGCTCTCTTAGCTATTATACACGGACATTTGTTAAATATCCGTGTGCAATAGCTAATTTTTTTTTGTTTTTTCTATCGTACACGGACGATTATGAAATATCCGTGTTTAATAGCTAATTTTTTTTTTTTTGTATATTTTGTTTTTGGGCTAGCCTCCAGCTTTGCTAGCCAATTTTTTGCGACAGAAATTATACAAAATTCCATATAGCAATAAATTCATTCAAAACAGATTAATTAGCAAGAAATTCATATACTAAATTTATACAAAATTCATATAGCAATAAACAGATTAATTATGTCACTTATGCACTAAATGATTATGATGCACGAACGATCAAGAAATTGGACTAAATAATAGAAAGATAGATTTCGGTTCTGAGATCACACAGATTCTCAATTCTTTGATAAAACTATTATAAAAACAACAACTGCCTCTGCCAAAAGTCCTGACGGCTGTTTAAATACAAACCCTAAACAAAAATGCATAAAAGATACATAAAAGACCCTAAAAATGCTAAAATTATAAAGAAAGGTCCAAAAGTTCAGATCCGACGGTCGGATCGCGAATCTGAGCCCGAAAAATGGGTGAAACGGATCATAGATCCGTTTCAAATCGACTTTGGGTTGTGGAGTTCCTGTCAAAATTTCAGCCCGATCCGACGGAAGGATCAAAAGTTACACCCCTTTTTCTGAAACATGCGCAGGCCTTGGTTAAACACATCATGAGTAAAGCATAGAACAGATCAATTGCAATCATAGGAAATTAATATGAAGTACATACCGCTTATTATCTCAGATCTCAGCTGCTGGCCTCGATCAATTCGCAGAAATCTGATAGGAAAAAGCTCAGTTCAGAGAGATGTACTAAAAGACTTGATCAAAACGGCGCTGGAAGGGGAAGACATTAAAACCCTACACTTTTATACACGGCTATTTAGTTATAAATCCGTGTAGCTCTCCAACTAAACATACACGGCTATTTAGTTATAAATCCGTGTACAATTCTACTATTTCTACACGGATATATTATCAAAAATCCGTGTGTATATTCCTACACGGCTTTGTATTAAAAGTCCGTGTAGCTCTCTCAATTATTTGCACACGGACCTCTTTACACACGGATTTTTGGTTTCTAATAAACCGTGTAACTCTCTCTAATAATTCTACACTGATTATTAACTAATTATCCGTGTAGAAATCGTGCAGATCTTTTGAACAAGTAAAAAATCATATTTGGTACACGGTTTTTAATAAAATTGCCAAATCCGTGTACAATGTGCAGTGTACAAAGCCAGTTTTTGTAGTAGTGATTTCAACTCTCCTTACTTGTGCCAATATATGTGTCTTAGATTTAGGCAATTGTAATGATATGGTTAGATGTAGTTCACAATACTCGTGTATAGTTTATACACACACACACACACACACACACACACACACACACAACCGATAAGCTACAGGAAGCTAGCTGTTATAGCTATGAAAAATTATATACTTTAAAGAGGAGGGTTCAAATACCTTAAACCTATGACAAGTACTTATTTTTGGATCCATGTACTTCCTTTTGTTTACCTTGCTAGATTCGGCTTAATTTGTTTACCTTAAGCCTGTGACAAGTACTTTTCTTTAATTACAATTTTTTTATTCGAGTTGAATTATAATTCCAAAAGTTTATGAAATCATATTCTATTGGTGGTCAACAGAATGAGAATGTAAATATCAATTCTGGAGTTTGTGAAAGGGCACCTAGAGTGAGAAAGAAAACAAGGTCTTCAACAGCCAAATGAAAGGGACGAGATGTTTCGACTACTGGAGGTAGACATTGATTAATTATTACCACAGATATAAGTACTCTTTATGTATGTATGAATACTTTGTGTTGCATAACTAGCACTTAAATCCATTGCAGGTGAGGCAGTGCTTAATGGGACTCAAAATTCCAATTGAGAAAAAACATATCAGGTTTCTCTGAATATTTCATTTCATGTTCGTTAACTTTTCTATAATTACATTTTCTTATTGGAGTTGAATTGTAATTCCAATTTTTTGTGTAATCAGAAAATATTGGTGCTCAACTGACAAGGATGTAAATGTCAATTCTAGAGTTGGTGAAAGAGCTTCTATGCCGTGCAAATGAGGATGTAAATGAGGAATGGCACACAGTCTTCTGACTTGGCAGATTTTGTAATTTTGTCATTTCGCATGTTGTGCACTTCTTGAGAGGTGTTGCATGCTCTATGTGATGTCCAATTTCAACGGCTACTTGATAATCGTCGAAATATGACATTTTGCTCTGTTTTTGGCCTAAATACGCAACTTTTTCCAAAACTTGCTAAAATTACTCAAAACACATTTGCGGTAAATAAATGAGAAAAATGACTACTTCGATTCGTTTTTCGCCATTTTTCGGATACAAAGATAGTGATTTATGCTATATGATTTACCGTCATCATGGTGATGGGCTTAGTAGTCCCTGCCAGCATGACAACCTACAAGAAAAAAATATTAAAGTACCTTGCTCCTAAAGATAGAAAAAATAAAAATGTAAGTGTTGAAAATAAATATGCTATAGATTAACTAGTCCTAACTTTTTGTTTTTGTTTTTTGACAACAACATAAATATGCTAAAAGTAAATATGCAGAAAATAAATGTGCAAAAATAAAGATACAAATAACAGCGTAAGAGCCCCTCTTTCGAGAGTCCTTAAACGTATCCCCGGCAACAGTGCTACAAAAGCTTGATGACTCAAATTGAGACAACTAACTTTCAAATTGAGACAACTCACAAGCGCATGATCCTACTGTGTAATATAATATGGGTGTCGGTCCACAAGGATAGTGTATTAAGTTTTTAACAATTTTTGCCAGTCTAGGTTATTGGATTTTTAAAAGGTTTGGTGGTGACAAATGCAATCAAGGTATTATAGCTAAAATAAGGTTAAACAGTAGATAAAGAGCCTCTACGGTTCAAGTTTTCTATCCTTGATTATCATGTAAAATACAAGTTTTGATATTTATCTAGTTCACGTGCGCACTGTCACTGCCGAGCTCAGTATAGACTAGAGCAACAGAACAATTATAGTCAAATTTTGACGATCGATATCTTTTCTCTATCGATCCACAATATATTTTTCATCAATACAATATATTCTTTCATGATTCAGAACACTAGGATGGAGGAGGTGACCCAGAGCAACACTAGGGAGAGTCAATGAAGTGAGAAGAAGAATGTGAAGTTGTCATTTCCACAATATATGTCTAGTATTATTCTGGATCACCTCCTCCATCCACAACTCTCATTTTCACTATAATAGTGTTCTATTGTTGTTTGGGATCCACTCCTCCATCCACAAATCTTCTTCTCACTCTATTGGATCACTAGTGTTGTTATGGATCACCTCCTCCATCCACGAATCTCCTACTTAACTTGTTGCCTCTTTAGTATTGTTCTGAATCACCTTGTGCATCAACAACTCTCATTCTCACTCCGTTGGAGCTTAATTGTTGGATCTCCATTGTTGTTATTGCTCTCATCCTTCGTCCAAAACTCTCTTTCTTACTCAGTTGGATCTCAAGTATTGTTCTAGATCAACTCCTCCATCCATTAGTATCTATTTCACTATATCAAATCTCTATAATTGTTCTGGATCACCTCCTCCATCCACGAATCTCCTTCTCAATCTATTGAATCTTTAGCGTTGTTGTGGATCACCTCCTTCATCCACGAATCTCCTTCACACACCAATTGATTTATAGTGTTGTTCTTGATCACGTCCTCTATCCACAAAACTCCTACTTACAATGTTGGCTCTCCAGTGTTGTCCTGGATCACGTCATCCATCCATGACTCTCCTTTTTACTCTGTTGGAGCTCTATTATTTTTCTAGATCACCTCCTCCATCCATGAATCTCCATTTCTCTCCACAATTCTCTTTCTTCCTCCCGTGGATCTCAAGTGTTGATCCGAATCAACTCCTCCATTTAGGAATTTCCATGTCACTACATTGAATCTATGTTGTAATTCTTGATCACCTCATCAAGAATGAGTTCCTTGGATGAAGGAACTGATTCAGAACAACACTGGATATCAAATGGAGTGAGAAGGAGATTCATGGATAGACGAGGTGATCCATAATAACACTAGAGATCAAATAAAGTGATAAGGAGATTTATTGATGAAGGAGGTGATCCAAAACAAACTAAGGATCCAACGGAGTGAGAAAGAGATTTGTGGATGAAGGAGGTGATCGTTAACCACACTAGAGATCTAATGGAGTGAAATGGAGATTTATGGATGGAGGAGGTGATCTAGAACAATAATAGAGCTCCACCTGTAGGGCGCAGAAAGTTGCACAAGAGGGAAGGTGTGTGCATATGTGTATAATGTTTCAGGATTGGGTGCTCTCTGTGTTCTTTTGTTATTGAGAGAACATCGAACTTGAAACATTTATTTCTTCCTGCTATTCCTTCTGGTTCACCATCTATAGGCTGATCAGAGTCAAAATAATAATGATTTACGTAGGGTTTTGGCTTAGGTTTTGCATATTTTCTCACACTTATGTTTAATTAATTAGAGAAAAAGGCTACTGTCACCCTTCTTTATGTTTTATTGCAGAAAACAGGTTTTGGGACTATTTTACACCAAATGGATCTAGAATCGGGTCAATCAGATCAGCGACGCTCATCGACTAAGTCTCTGTTATGGTCCGTATTGCCTAATACGGACCAGGCTTAGCACAGACCAGAAGATAGAGCTGGAAGCATTAAACCCTAATCGTTAAGGTCCTAATACGGACCGTATTGCCCAATACGGTCCGTATTCAAAGGCGTCTCTTGGGGAATAACTGCCGACAGCTGTTTCCAGATCAGTTTCTTAGCCCCTACTCAATCTCCAGACGTCCCTCCACTCCTATATAAGGCCCCTGGGCAGAAGAATAACTTATCTTTGTAATTAGGGTTAGATTTGATTAAAGAGAGAAGAGAGGAGTGCTTGTAACAATGCCGTTCCGCGGCTAAGTTCCTTTTCTTAGGGCTAGGCAGTAAACCTTGTTACTCTTGATGTTTTGATATATATATTTATTTCTGTTGATTATGATTTCTTGTTGTTGAAACAAAATGCTTTTGTGATTTACCATATCTTCATCTAACTTCAATGATCTAGTTTGAGTCCGTTAGGGTAGTGACAGTACTTTAATGGTAAGAGAAACTATTTGTATGAATTAGCCTCGTTGAGATCTATTAGGTTTATGTGAAGAAAATCTTAGCAGGGAAACCATAAACCATAAACCAGACCAACAAAATGCGTACCAAATTCCATCACTTGCGTAAAATAAATCGTAGTGATCTGTGTAGTAATTTGGGATATTTGCGTAAGGTAAATCGCAGTGTCCTATGCAGAATCTCGGTGAAAGATTTGTCATTCTCGCGTAACATAAATCACAGTGACCTATGTGGTGTCTTTCATTAAACAACAACAGGAAATCAGACGCAACAGGAATATATTGTCAAGGCGGATTAAGTGGCAATGGTGTGCCGAAACCCTATGAATTCTCATCTCTATCTTTATTTTAATTACTTTTAATTGCTTCCTAATTTACATTGATCAAAACAACATCTCTCAATTTTCATTCGTCTAGCCTTTCGAAAGATTATGATTCGATCGCTCAAAGCATTGAACTAATATTCCCTGTGGATCGACCTCGAATATACTACTCGATAGGATTGTGCGCTTGCAGTCCGAACCGATAGCATTTCCGAGTTTATAAATATTAAAAGAAACATTGCTCTCTTTTGAGTGATCAAGCTTTTTGGCGCCGTTGCCGGGGAGTAACGGTTCATTGTGCAAGGCCTCGCGAGACGTCCTTGCTTTGACCATTGAATCCAATTAATTAGAAACGCCTAGATTTCTTTTTATTTTCTGTATTTTTATTTTTTTTTATTTTCAATTTCATTTTTATTTTATTTCCTTTTATTTTCAGTTTTTAGTTTAATTTTCAGATTTTCTTTTTTTTTAGGACGCTACACGCTGGCCGAATCATCCGTACGAAGATCCGAGAGAATTGCTAGTAGGAGAGGACAATTCGCTTCCACATCACCGATAAGAACCAATCATAGTTCTTCATCAAGTAATTCTTAAAGCGAAGAAGACTCAGATTCGATCAACATGAATATCTCACCGAACGAACTGATCAACAATGGAAGACAAAACAATGGTGATAATGAAGTTCACGATGCAGCAAGACCCAAAATTCTTCAAGACTATTGCGTACCGCGCGCGAATGATCTTAATTCTAGTATAAACCCGCCAACTGTTACGAACCGTAATTTTGAGATCAAACCTGCTCACATAAATATGGTTTCGCAACAGCAATTTGGAGAATTTCCGCATGAAGATCCACATCTTCATTTGTCAATTTTCCTAGGGATATGTGAGACGATAAAGATCAACGGAGTTACCGATGAAGCAATCAGGCTAAGTCTATTTCAATTCTCATTAAAAGATAAAGCAAGAGCATGGTTGTTTTCCTTACCGGCCAATTCCATTCAAACTTGGGACCAATTGTTTAATGTGTTTATTGCAAAATATTTCCCACCATCCAAAACTTCGAGGTTTAGAAATGCAATTACTAATTTTGAACAAAGGGATGGTGAAACATTGTGTGAGGCATGGGATACATATAAGGATATGTTAAGGTGTTGTCCACATCATGGTCTAGAAAGATGGCTGATTGTCCAAACTTTTTATAATGGTCTAAACCCTACCGATAGGTTGTCTATTGATGCTTCTGCAGGAGGAGCAATCATGAACAAGGAACCTGACGAGGCTTACAACCTAATTGAAGAGATTGCAATAAACCAACACTACTGGATCCCTGAGCGAAAGAAGCCAACTCCAACACCTGGCATGCACCGAGTAGATGATATATCCATGCTGAGCGCAAAGATCGATGCTTTGCAAATGGCACTCAACAAGCAAACCAAGCAGCGAACGGTAGCAGCAGTCAATGCCGCAACAGCATGTGGCTATTGTGGAGGGGCGCATGAGATGACCGAATGTATGAATGTGACAGTAAATGAGGAAGAAATAGAGCAAGCAAACGCAATCGACAACAGCTTTCGACCTCAGCCCGCTTACAATACATACCATCCGAACAACCGAAACCATCCAAATCTCTCATACACAAACAATCAAAGACCTGCTGGACTCCAACAGAACTATCAACCACAACCCAATTATCAACCGAGATACAACAATCCTCAACAGAATTATCAACCAAGGCAATACAATCAACCACAACAACCTGACATCACATCACTAATTGAGAGATTCCTAGAGAAGCAAGATAAGGCTAATGCCGAAATTGCGCAAAAGATCAAATCCTTAACAAACCGCAACAAAGACTTAGAAGACAATGTCTCTAAGATGGCAAAAGAACTCTCGAGTATTACACATGCCCGATCAAACTTCTGATGAGATGCATGCAGAGCCATCACATTCTGAAGAGTACGAGCCGCAACCACCGGAGCCACCCGTATTCGAACTACAGACAGACCTTACTGAGGAGCAGAAAGACACCGTAGGTGGAGACGAGCGACAAACCCGAACCAGAATACATTTCACCACCACCCTACAAGCCACCTCTGCCATTCCCTCCAAGGCCTGCCAAACACAAGATGGAGCAGCAATTCGCGAGATTCATGGAGACACTCAAGCAATTACAAGTCACAATCCCCTTCACTGAGGCAATCGCAAGCATACCCTCGTGTGCTAAATTTTTGAAGGAGATTTTTTCGAACCGCAGTAAACTCTAAGAATTCTCAACAGTTCCGCTCAATCTGGAGTGTAGTGCGCTCGTGCAAAGCAAATTACCGACAAAGTTGAAAGATCCAGGAAGCTTCTCGATACCATGCACTATTGGCACAATCGATTTTAAGAGAGCTTTGTGTGATCTAGGAGCAAGTGTGAGTTTGATGCCTAAGGTAGTATTTGACAAATTGGAATGTGGAGACCTATCACCAACACGGATCTGATTGCAACTAGCTGACCGATCAATTCGATATCCTGAAGGAGTGTTGCTTGACATTCCAATCAAAGTTGGTAAATTCTGGATACCAGCAGATTTTATAGTAGTCGATATGGAAGAAGATGAGCAGATTCCGATCATCCTTGGAAGGCCATTCCTCGCCACATGTGGGGCAATGATCGATGTTAAGAACGGGAAGATTTCACTCAATGTTGGCGAGAACAAGATGATCTTCAACATGAATGAAACCAAAGTCCCACCTGACATAAATCTTGTCTACAATTTGGAAACGGCGGACGAATATGGCAATGATGAATTGCGAATGGATGAATTTGAAGACATTGAAGAAATGGTGCACGAAGCAGAAATGGAGAGATTGTTTATTGTACAAGATGACGGTCAGATCCATCCAATCTCCGTGACAACACAAACCGATGATCTGAACAAGAGTCCTAATATCGCAAACAACATGAATTATTCTCTCTTAGCCCTTGCATTAATCAAAAACCTACGTGAAGAACTCGATGCAATTTCTCAAAGACTGGACGAGGTTGAAGTAGTACTCAGTGTGAGTCTAGCGTTCGACCCCGGACCTCAAACGCCAACCGACTTCTTCGAGAAGGGCAATGATGATGAAACCACAGAAGACGCTGAAGGCGAACCACCCGACAAGCAACCCGCTTGCATTGACGGGAGGATATCTGGAAGAAACTGATGCGACACAAAGTCAAGCTAACGACTTAAAACAAGCGCTTCTTGGGAGGCAACCCAAGGCCACTTTTATATTTTCGTAAAATTATTTATTTTTCAGTTTAATTAGGACTTAAACAAAGAAACAACTCATTCCACCTTTTTCCTATGATCAGGTAAGCATATTAGAGGAAAGGCTTGATTAAAGACATCTCGGAAGATGGAAAAAATACTCTCTGGTTGATCACTCAAAAGAGAGCAATGTTTCTTTTAATATTTATAAACTCGTAAATGCTATCGGTTCGGACTGCAAGCACACAATCCTATCGAGTAGTATATTCGAGGTCGATCCACAGGGAATATTGGTTCAATGCTTTGAGCGATCGAATCACAATCTTTCGAAAGGCTAGACGAAATCTGTAAATTGAGAGATGTTGTTGTGATCAATGTAAATTAGGAAGCAATTAAAAGTAATTAAAATAAAGATAGAGATGAGAATTCCTAGGGTTTCGGCACACCATTGCCACTCAATCCGCCTTGACAATATATTCCTGTTGCGTCTGATTTCCTGTTGTTGTTTAATGAAAGACACCACATAGGTCACTGCGATTTATGTTACGCAAGAATGACAGATCTTTCACCGAGATTCTACATAGGACACTGCGATTTACCTTACGCAAATGTCTGATCTCTCAAATACCCCAAATTACTACACAGATCACTGCGATTTACTTTACGCAAGTGATGGAATTTGGTACGCGTTTTGTTGGTCTGGTTTATAGTTTCCCCGCTAAGGTTTTATTCACATAAACCTAATAGATCTCAACGAGGCTAATTCATACAAATAGTTTCTCTTGTCATTAAGGCACTGTCACTACCCTAACGGTCTCAAACTAGATCATTGAAATTAGATGAAGAGATAGTAAATCACAAAAGCATTTTACTACAACAACAAGAAACCATAATCAACAGAAATATATATATCAAAACATCAAGAGTAACAAGGTTTACTGCCTAGCCCTAAGAAAATGAACTTAGTCGCGGAACGGCATGGTTACAAGCACTCTTCTCTTCTCTCTTTAATCAAATCTAACCCTAATTACAAAGATATCTATTCCTTCTGCCCAGGGGCCTTATATAGGAGTGTAGGGACGTGTAGAGGTTGAGTAGAGGCTAAGAAACTGATCTGGAAACAGCTGTCGACAGTTATGCCCCAAGAGACGCCTTCGGATACGGACCGTATCAGGTGATACGATCCATATTAGGACCTCGATGGTTAGGGTTTAATGCTTCCAGCGCTATCTTCTGGTCTGTGCTAGGCCTGGTCCGTATTAGCCAATACGGACCGTAATAGAGACTTAGTCGATGAGCGTCGCTGATCCGATTGACCTGATTCTAGCTCCATTTGATGTAAAATAGTCCCAAAACCTGTATTCTACAATAAAACATAAAGAAGGGTGACAGTGGCATTTTTCTCTAATAAAGTAAACATAAGTGTGAGAAAATATGTAAAACCTAAGCCAAAACCCTACATAAATCATCATTATTTTGACTCTGATAACGCCTCCCAACTTGAATTGTTGCTTGTCCTCAAGCAACGACATCCCAGCTGGTCAAAGATCCGGTCTAGGTTAAACCATACAATCTCAAGGACTTGTTAAAAAATTAAATTAGGGCTTAGGTTTGGTACAATTGGCATGACAATAAAAATTTAGAACTTCTAAAATATTCATGATCTCTCCCTTGAACAATTTATTCACCCCATGATTGACCTCATTATGCTTACCCTTAGAAAAATTATTATCGAACAATCTACTTCACAAATATCCTTAAAATTGATGGTATTAATTTCCCCTTCGATTATAAATGGATCCCTTCCAATCAATAGGAATTCTAATGATATAAATTTTGATTTTCCTTCCCAATCGATTGGAGCAAAGTATGACAACTAAGTGTGTTGGTACTTGTGACTATTTTTTTTGAAAAATTAAATATGTACAAAATTTAAAATTTGGGAGGTTTTCTCGAGCCTATTGGTAACCAGTCTTGCGTAGGCACCCGTACTCTTTTTATCCTCCATCTTTTATTGTATTTTTCTTTTTCTGAATTTTTCTATTTTTTTGGATTTTTCTCATTTCTGATTTTTTTGTATTCTTTCTATTTTTCTGAAAAGTAAAATAAATATTTTTGTGTCACAAGCACCATGATTACACACAATTCCAAGTATTCATTCATACAAGGAATTATTGCATAGTTTCGCTAGGGGTCTATCTATAATAAATGGGTACTCTAAAACACTATCAAATTTAAAAGACTTTGCAAAAATAAATTACTCAATAAATAAAAATTCTAGGGTTTGCAATTTTTGATCAACTCCTCATGGTTAGCAATCAATTGTTCACTTTGAAATCACCAATAATTAGAAATTCTGAATTTTTGGTATCATGGTCAATTGTCTAAACCTTAGTCTAATTCAATTCAATTCAAAACAATTCCTATTTGATTAACCTACTCCTAAAAAAAATAAAAATGCAAGCTAGCTAAAAAGCTCAATCTAATCATTCTAGGATTTTCGGTAAAGCCTCCAACCCTAGTCAAAAATTGAGTAAAACTAATAGCATCTAAGAATTTAAAATTGCGAGAAATTTAAATTGCGAAAAATTTAAAGATACATGGTCAATTTACCTCCTACCCCCCGAATAAAATTGAGCATTGTCCCCAATGCTCGAGAGATAAAAATAAAGGAAGTAATAAAGTAAAAAGACCAGGGAAAGATACAACTCACTGCACCTCAATCCTGAGGTGGTGGAGGTGGTGGTGGTCGCTGGATCTCCTCGTAGAATGACGGGTCGAAGAGTCCGAATGGTGGTGGCTGGTATGGCAAACGGTGCTCGCGGCGAATACTGGTCGGATACGGCCCGTATTGGAGGTCGGTGTGAGTGGGGTTGTTCTCTCTTGGTGGCCGGCGGTGTAGGCGAGGGTGTGCTCGGGTTTTGCAAGAGAGAGGAGGAGGTGGAGAGAAAGAAGGGAAGGAGATAGAGAGATGAAGAGAAGAGGTGAAGAGAAATGGGAGATAGGGTGCTCAAAATAGAAAAACCTCTAATTTGAACGGTTACCCAACTTCGCGCCTCTTCGTTAACGGGTTTCAATTTCACAGATCGGCTTTGATTACGGACCGTATTGGCTGATACGGTCCGTATCCGATCAAGAATTTTGAATTCTGATAACTGATTCTTCAATTCTTCCTCTGAATACGGTCTGTATTGGCTGATACGGGCCGTATTCTATACTGTCTACCTTGTTCATCCAACTCCTGCTCCGTATTCACTGTCCTAGTCCGTATTGGCTGATACGGTCAGTAACAGAGAATATTTTCTTGACTTTTCCAATGTTTTTAACCGAGCCCTTCCTCTAGCATGTTCACCTGGTCATGAAAAATGAGTGGATGTGATTCGTTCCCCAGTTAAAGTCCTAATTAAACTGAAAAATAAAAATTTATAAGAAAATGTAAAAGTGGCCTTGGGTTGCCTCCCAAGAAGCGCTTGTTTTAAGTCATTAGCTTGACTTTTTGTCGCATCAGTTTCTTCCAGATATCCTCCCGCCAATGCAAGCAGGTTGCTTGTCGGGTGGTTCGCCTTCAGCGTCTTCTATGGTCTCATCATTGTTGCCCTTCTTGAAGAAGTCGGTTGGTGTTTGAGGTCCGGGGTCGAATGCTAGACTCACACCGAGTACTACTTCAACCTCCTCCAGTCTTTGAGAAATTGCATCGAGTTCTTCGCATAGGTTTTTTATTAGTGCGAGGGCTAAGAGAGAATAATTCTTGTTGTTTGCGATATTGGGGCTCCTGTTCAGACCATCGGTTTGTGTTGTCACGGAGGTTGGGTGGATCTGACCGTCATCTTGTACAATGAACAGTCTCTCCACATCTGCTTCGTGCACCATTTCCTCGATGTCTTCAAATTCATCCATTCGCAATTCATCATTGCCATACTCATCCACTGTTTCCAAATTGTAAGCAAGATTTTTGTCAGGTGGGACTTTGGTTTCATTCATGTTGAAGATCATTTTGTTCTCGCCAACATTGAGTGAAATCTTCCCATTCCTAACATCAATCGTTGCCCCACATGTGGCGAGGAATGGCCTTCCAAGGATGATCGGAATCTGCTCATTTTCTTCCATATCGACTACCACAAAATCTACTGGTATCCAGAATTTACCTACTTTGATTGGGATATCAAGCAACATTCCTTCAGGATATCGAATTGATCGGTCAGCTAGTTGCAATGAGATCCGCGTTGGTGATAGGTCTCCACATTTCAATTTATCAAATACTACCTTAGGCATCAAACTCACACTTGCCCCCAGATCACATAAAGCTCTCTTAAAATCAGTTGTGCCAATGGTACATGGTATCGAGAAGCTTCCCGGATCTTTCAACTTTGTCGGTAATTTGCTTTGCACGAGCGCACTGCATTCCAGATTGAGCAGAACTGTTGAGAATTCTTGGAGTGTACTTCGATTTGAGATAACCTCCTTCAGAAATTTAGCATACGAGGGTATGCTTGCAATTGCTTCAGTGAAGGGGATTGTGACTTGTAGTTGCTTGAGTGTCTCCATGAATCTCGCAAATTGCTGCTCCATCTTCTGTTTGGCAGGCCTTGGAGGGAATGGCAGAGGTGGCTTGTAGGGAGGTGGTGAAATGTATTCAAGTTCGGGTTGTCGCTCGTCTCCACCTACGGTGTCATTCTGCTCCTTAATAAGGTCTGTCTGTAGTTCGAATACGGGCGGCTCCGGTTGTTGCGGCTCGTACTCTTCGGAATGTGATGGTTCTGCATGCATCTCAACGGAAGTTTGATCGGGCATGGGAGGTCCCTTGTAAGCTGTACCGCTCCTTAATGTTATGCATTTGCAAGTCTCTCTCGGGTTTTCTTCCGGTTGGCCCGGAAATTTGCCTTTTCCGCGTGTAATATTCGAGAGTTCTTTTGCCATCTTAGAGACATTGTCTTCTAAGTCTTTGTTGCGGTTTGTTAAGGATTCAATTTTTTGTGCGATTTCGGCGTTAGCCTTGTCTTGCTTCTCTAGGAATCTCTCCATTAATGATGTGATGTCAGGTTGCTGTGGTTGATTGTATTGCCTCGGTTGGTAATTAGGTTGAGGATTGTTGTATCTCGGTTGATAATTGGGTTGTGGTTGATAGTTCTGTTGGGGTGCAGCAGGCCTTTGATTGTTTGCGTATGAGAGATTTGGATGGTTTCGGTTGTTCGGATGGTATGTATTGTAGGCGGGCTGAGGTCGAAAGCTGTTGTCGATTGCGTTTGCTTGCTCTATTTCTTCCTCAATTTCTGTCACATTCATACATTCGGTCATCCCATGCGCTCCTCCACAATAGCCACATGCTGTTGCGGCATTGACTGCTGCTACCGTTCGCTGCTTGGTTTGCTTGTTGAGTGCCATTTGCAAAGCATCAATCTTTGCGCTCAACATGGATATATCATCTACTCGGTGCATGCCAGGTGTTGGACTTGGCTTCTTTCGCTCAGGAATCCAGTAGTGTTGGTTGATTGCAATCTCTTCAATTAGGTTGTAAGCCTCGTCAGGTTCCTTGTTCATGATTGCTCCTCCTGCAGAAGCATCAATAGACAACCTATCGGTAGGGTTTAGACCATTATAAAAAGTTTGGACAATCAGCCACCTTTCTAGACCATGATGTGGACAACATCTTAACATATCATTATATCTATCCCATGCCTCACACAATGTTTCACCATCCCTTTGTTCAAAATTAGTAATTGCATTTCTAAACCTCAAAGTTTTGGATGGTGGAAAATATTTTGCAATAAACACATTAAACAATTGGCCCAAGTTTGAATGGAATTGGCCGGTAAGGAAAACAACCATGCTCTTGCTTTATCTTTTAATGAAAATTGAAATAGCCTTAGCCTGATTGCTTCATCGATAACTCTGTTGATCTTTATCGTCTCGCATATACCTAGGAAGATTGACAAATGAAGATGTGGATCTTCATGTGGAAATCCTCCAAATTGCTGTTGCGAAACCATATTTATGAGAGCATGTTTGATCTCAAAATTACGGTTCGTAACAGTTGGCGGGTTTATACTAGAATTAGGATCATTCGCGCGCAGTACGCAATAGTCTCGTAGATGTTTGGGTCTTGCTGCATCGTGAACTTCATTATCACCATTGTCTTGTCTTCCATTGTTAATCGGTTCGTTCGGTGGGATATTCATGTTGATCGAATCTGAGTCCTCTTCGCTTTCAGAATTACTTGATGAAGAACTATGATTGGTTCTTATCGGTGATGTGGAAGCGAATTGTCCTCTCCTACTAGCAATCCTCTCGGATCTTCGTACGGATGATTCGGCCAGCGTGCAGTGTCCTAAAAAGAAAAGAAAATCTGAAAATTAAACTAAAAACTGAAAATAAAAAGAAAAATAAAATAAAAACAAAATTGAAAATAAAAGAAAATAAAAGAAAAATAAAAATGCAGAAAATAAAAAGAAATCTAGGCGTTTCTAATTAATTGGATTCAATGGTCAAAGCAAGGACGTCTTGCGAGGTCTTGCACAATGAACCGTTATTCCCGGCAACGGCGCCAAAAAGCTTGATCACTTAAAAGAGAGCAATATTTCTTTTAATATTTATAAACTCGTAAATGCTATCGGTTCGGACTGCAAGCGCACAATCCTATCGAGTAGTATATTCGAGGTCGATCCACAGAGAATATTGGTTCAATGCTTTGAGCGATCGAATCACAATCTTTCGAAAGGCTAGACAAAATCTATAAATTGAGAGATGTTGTTGTGATCAATGTAAATTAGGAAGCAATTAAAAGTAATTAAAATAAAGATAGAGATGAGAATTCCTAGGGTTTCGGCACACCATTGCCACTCAATCCGCCTTGACAATATATTCCTGTTGCATCTGATTTCCTGTTGTTGTTTAATGAAAGACACCACATAGGTCACTGCGATTTATGTTACGCAAGAATGACAGATCTTTCACCGAGATTCTACATAGGACACTGTGATTTACCTTACGCAAATGTCTGATCTCTCAAATACCCCAAATTACTACACAGATCACTGCGATTTACTTTACGCAAGTGATGGAATTTGGTACGCGTTTTGTTGGTCTGGTTTATGGTTTCCCCGCTAAGGTTTTCTTCACATAAACCTAATAGATCTCAACGAGGCTAATTCATATAAATAGTTTCTCTTGCCATTAAGGCACTGTCACTACCCTAACGGTCTCAAACTAGATCATTGAAATTAGATGAAGAGATAGTAAATCACAAAAGCATTTTACTACAACAACAAGAAACCATAATCAACAGAAATATATATATCAAAACATCAAGAGTAACAAGGTTTACGGCCTAGCCCTAAGAAAAGGAACTTAGCCGCGGAACAGCATGGTTACAAGCACTCCTCTCTTCTCTCTTTAATCAAATCTAACCCTAATTACAAAGATATCTATTCCTTCTGCCCAGGGGCCTTATATAGGAGTGGAGGGACGTGTAGAGGTTGAGTAGAGGCTATGAAACTGATCTGGAAACAGCTGTCGGCAGTTATTCCCCAAGAGACGCCTTCGGATACGGACCGTATCAGGTGATACGGTCCGTATTAGGACCTCGACGGTTAGGGTTTAATGCTTCCAGCGCTATCTTCTGGTCTGTGCTAGGCCTGGTCCGTATTAGCCAATACGGACTGTAACAGAGACTTAGTCGATGAGCGTCGCTGATCCGATTGATCTGATTCTAGCTCCATTTGATGTAAATTAGTCCCAAAACCTGTATTCTACAATAAAACATAAAGAAGGGTGACAGTGGCCTTTTTCTCTAATAAAGTAAACATAAGTGTGAGAAAATATGTAAAACCTAAGCCAAAACCCTACGTAAATCATCATTATTTTGACTTTGATCACGGGTATGACCTGTATTGGCTGATACGGATCTCACCAATAGATACGGGGGCAATAGAGTAAGAAGACTGGAAATAATTGGTGAATACGGCTCGTATTGGCTGATACGGCCCGTATTCAAAGGAGTTAAAACTTAGCGGTTACTGGGTAAGCATAACGGATTCAATACGGACCGTGTTGGCTGATATGGTCCGTAATAAGAGTTAATCCGGGAGATGCGAACCCGTTAAGAAGAGATGTTTGAAATCCCGCGCGAATCACGTCTCATAACCGTTAATATTTTCGTTTTAACTCCTTAACCCCTCTCTTCCTCTCTCTCTCCCTATTCTCTTCCCCTCAATCTCTTATCTTTCTCTCTCTCTTCCACTCTTGCCCGAAAATCAAAACTCCATTTTGCCGCCGATCTCCATCGCCAAAATCATCTCCATACACCATTGAAGCCGCCGCCGGCCTCCTTCTCCGCGCCTCAACCCTAATACGGACCGTACCGGGTCCGTATCCGGCGGCCTCTGGAGTCTCCTCTAAATTCGGTTTTTCTAAACCCTATTTCAATTTCAAAATTTAAAAATCATTTTTGCATTTGTTTTAACTTAAATCCCTGTTGCATTAATTTAGGTAATTAGGTTTTATTTCGTAAAATCACAAAAATCACAAAAAAATTAGGTTTCTGTCAGTTTTCCCAATTTTTACCAGTATAATACGGTCCGTACTGACCCAATACGGTCCGTAATAGTCTACCAGAACCAGCACTTAGCATTTTTTAGAAACACCTTCTGATACGGTCCGTATTAGTGATACGATCCGTAACCAGTCCAGTACTTGGTCGAATTCACCAACCAACCTGACCGTAGTAGGACCGTACTGACCAATACGGTCCGTAACAGAGGTTTAAAAATTGAGCAAATGGCCCCAAAAATGAAAAATATTTTAGGGACAGTTACAAGGAGTGCAAAGAGAGCCCTCGGAAGCACCGGCCCGAGCAATTCACCGCAGAGCTCCTCTAGCTGATCCTCCCGGTCCTCCGGCTCGCAACCACAATCCTCCAACCATTCATCCTCTCATTCCGACACTCAGCAGTCAATCAGAGACACACCAGTCTCAGATGCAGATTATGAGCCAGAGGAATTCAACCCTCAGGATTTTGGTCTTGAGGAAGAAGATTCTGATGAATCGATGGAGGAAGCAACCGAGTACCAACCCGCCTTCTCGAATCTGCAATTCAGAATCACTTACGAGAAGATGAAAATAAGGGAGGTCATATACCACAAATCCATCAATACAGAAACACTCGAGCGACTAGGCCTCCTCGCACAAACTGAGCAGCTCGCCAACCGCATCCACCTCTGGCAATTCCTCCAATTGATCAAAGGAGTCAAAATTTACAAGGTGCTCACGAGGGAGTTCCTTGCGACTTTCAAATACAATGAAGACTCCATCACTTTCCAGATGATTGGCGAGCAGTACACAGTCGCCATGGATGATTTCTGCACCATCTTCAACCACACTGACGATGGCACTTCTGATTCTCCTGACTGCCGAGAGTTCTGGTACAGCATCACTGAAGACAACCAAAACTCAACTCGACCAGCAAGCAGAATCATCCATCCCCAAGTCCGCCTCTTGCAAGTAATCCTTGCCAATTCCATTTTCGCGAGAGGCGAGAGTTCATCCAAGGTGACATTACCCGAACTCTATCTTCTCAAGTGCATGATCGAGCCAACACCGATGCGACCTCACCTCGGCCATCTCCTTTGCAATCAAATCCGTGAGGTCGCCCGTGCTAAGAAAAGTAATGGAAAGATTTCCATTGGATTCGTGGCCACGATCTTAGCCAACCAACTCGCTCTGCAGATTGATCATCTCAAAGAGGCAAGTGGGCTCACACAAATCGACATGTCATGCCTCCAAGCCATGAAATTTGTCACTGGCCACTATCCAGGTCCCTACTTCTACAATTCGCCGAAGGGAATTCTCTAATTCCCCTTCCGACATCTCAACCTCTGTAGTAGGGCCTCATGGAAAATGGCACGTCACGCGAGCCCGACTTATGAGCCTCCTCAGGATTACATTGATGTAATCGAGAGCCAAGCCGCAGTGCAAAATCAGGCTAACATCGATCGGCAGCAAAGAGAAGAGGAGGAGCCCCCCTTTGATGCATATAGGGAGGCAGGCACATCAGCAGCTAGAGCCGGATCTTCAGGGGCGGCACCATCTGATGCCTCTACAGATGATTATGATCAGTTCATCCAAATGGTAAATTGGATGGACTCGAACCTCACTGCGCTCACCTTGACAACGGACGAAACCATCCGGCAAATGGAGCTGAATAGCTCTACAATTCACCAAGAGGTTGGTGAAATCCAAAATAGCATGGAAGAGGTTCGGAGGAGTGTCGACGAGGGCAGGCGCGAGACTCAGCAGTATTACCAGCATGCTCTCGCCACCGGTTTGCCATACCAGCCACCACCATACGGACTCTTCGACCCATCATTCTACGAGGAGATCCAGCGACCACCACCACCTCCACCACCTCAGGATTGAGGTGCAGTGAGTTGTATCTTTCCCCGGTCTTTTTACTTTATTACTTCCTTTATTTTTATCTCTCGAGCATCGGGGACAATGCTCAATTTTATTCGGGGGGTAGGAGGTAAATTGACCATGTATCTTTAAATTTTTCGCATTTTAAATTCTTAGGTGCTAGTAGTTTTACTCAATTTTTGACTAGGGTTGGAGGCTTTACCAAAAATCCTAGAATGATTAGATTGAGCTTTTTAGCTAGCTTGCATTTTTACTTTGACCTAGGAGTAGGTTAATCAAATAGGAATTGTTTTAAATTGAATTAGACTAAGGTTTAGACATTTGGTCATGATACCAAAAATTCAGAATTTTAAAAATAATTAGTAATCTCAAAGTGAACAATTAATTGCTAACCATGAGTGTTGACCAAAAATCGCAAACCCTAGAATTTTTATTGTTGAGTAATTTATTTTTGCAAAGTCTTTTAAACTTGATAGTGTTTTAGAATACCCATTTATTATAGATAGAACCCTAGCGAAACTATGCAATAATTTCTTGTATGAATGAATACTTGGAATTGTGTGTAATCATGGTGCTTGTGACTCAAAAATATTTTATTTTTCAGAAAAATAGAAAAATACAAAAAAATCAAAAATGAGAAAATTCCAAAAAAAATAAAAAAAACAAAAATCAGAAAAAGAAAAAAATAGAATAAAAGATGGAGGATAAAAAGAGTACGGGTGCCTACGCAAGACTGGTTACCAATAGGCTCGAGAAAACCTCCCAAATTGCAATTCTTGTATATATTTAATTTTTCAAAAAAAAAAATAGTCACAAGTACCAACACACTTAGTTGTCATACTTTGCTCCAATCAATTGGGAAGGAAAATCAAAATTTATATCATTAGAATTCCTATTGATTGGAAGGGATCCATTTATAATCGAAGGGAAAATTAATACTCTCAAATTTAAGGATATTTGTGAAGTAAATTGTTCCATGATAATTTTTCTAGGGTAAGCATAATGAGGTCAATCATGGGGTGAATAAATTGTTCAAGGGAGAGGTCATGAATATTTTTAAGTTCTAAATTTTTATTGTCATGCCAATTGTACCAAATCTAAGCCCTAATTTGATTTTCAACAAGACCTTGAGATTGTATGGTTTAACCTAGACCGGATCTTTGACCAGCTGGGATGTCGTTGCTTGAGGACAAGCAACAATTCAAGTTGGGAGGCGTGATCAGAGTCAAAATAATGATGATTTACGTAGAGTTTTGGCTTAGGTTTTGCATATTTTCTCACACTTATGTTTAATTAATTAGAGAAAAAGGCTACTGTCACCCTTCTTTATGTTTTATTGCAGAAAACAGGTTTTGGGACTATTTTACACCAAATGGAGCTAGAATCGGGTCAATCGGATCAGCGACGCTCATCGACTAAGTCTCTGTTACGGTCCGTATTGCCTAATACGGACTAGGCCTAGCACAGACCAGAAGATAGCGCTGGAAGCATTAAACCCTAACCGTCAAGGTCCTAATACGGACCGTATTGGGCATACGGTCCGTATCCGAAGGCGTCTCTTGGGGAATAACTGTCGACAGCTGTTTCCAGATCAGTTTCTTAGCCCCTACTCAATCTCCAGACGTCCCTCCACTCCTATATAAGGCCCCTGGGTAGAAGAATAACTTATCTTTGTAATTAGGGTTAGATTTGATTAAAGAGAGAAGAGAGGAGTGCTTGTAACAATGCCGTTCCGCAGCTAAGTTCCTTTTCTTAGGGCTAGGCAGTAAACCTTGTTACTCTTGATGTTTTGATATATATATTTATTTCTGTTGATTATGATTTCTTGTTGTTGAAACATAATGCTTTTGTGATTTACTATCTCTTCATCTAACTTCAATGATCTAGTTTGAGTCCGTTAGGGTAGTGACAGTACTTTAATGGTAAGATAAACTATTTGTATGAATTAGCCTCGTTGAGATCTATTAGGTTTATGTGAAGAAAACCTTAGCGGGGAAACCATAAACCAGACCAACAAAACGCGTACCAAATTTCATCACTTGCGTAAAATAAATCGCAGTGATCTGTGTAGTAATTTGGGGTATTTGAGAGATCAGACATTTACGTAAGGTAAATCGCAGTGTCCTATGTAGAATCTCGGTGAAAGATCTGTCATTCTCGCGTAACATAAATCACAGTGACCTATGTGGTGTCTTTCATTAAACAACAACAGGAAATCAGATGCAACAGGAATATATTGTCAAGGCGAATTAAGTGGCAATGGTGTGCCGAAACCCTAGGAATTCTCATCTCTATCTTTATTTTAATTACTTTTAATTGCTTCCTAATTTACATTGATCAAAACAACATCTCTCAATTTTCAGATTTCGTCTAGCCTTTCGAAAGATTGTGATTCGATCGCTCAAAGCATTGAACCAATATTCCCTGTGGATCGACCTCGAATATACTACTCGATAGGATTGTGCGCTTGCAATCTGAACCGATAGCATTTTCGAGTTTATAAATATTAAAAGAAACATTGCTCTATTTTGAGTGATCATAGGCCTACTGTTCATGATCAGTCTATCGAGGGAGTTTAATGATTGTGAGGACGTTTAACTCCCGACGGGCGCAAGCCCCCGCCGTTAATTACATCAGCAGACCCTTCCAAGTCAAACTGAATACCTCGTTCATTCCAGGATTTGTACCTAATTTTTGTAAACTGAATAATGGGGCTAAAAGAGGGGCTCATGTACTGACTTTGGATTTGATTTGGTTGGTTCTCTCTGTTTGGACATGTGCGTGTAGGGGTGTAAACAGAGAGGATTCGGAGCGGATAATGCTAATACCAAATCCATATCCGCCTTTCAATGAGCGGATACAGATAGGGATACGGATAATAAACGAATATCAAAACTCAAAACCATATCCGCCTTAAACGGATACGGATACGGAGCGGATAATCTCCGGATACGGATTCGAATACGGATACGGAACGGATAATTGTCGGATATTGAGTCATATGTATTTTAAGATACAAATACCAATTAATAAAATTCAAATATGAAATCCTTTCAGCATATAACACGTTCGATTTACAAAATGGTAGTGCAATTAATTATATAACTACCAATGTACAAAACATAACCCGTTGTAACTAGCAAATATTAGAGTGGGTTAACAAAATATTACAGGAACCAGTGTGGCTGTGTGGGTTAACTATATCACTTCATGCACAAAATATTAGAGTATTGCAACTAAAATAATAAAGGAGAACATTCACTACTAAACTTCAAGCTAAAGAAGCATCTACTCTGCTCATGGTATCAAAGGATTTGATGAAGTTCCTGTTGATGAAAAACACAATTGTGAGAATACGAATTGGATGCAAATTTGTTGCATGCACCAAACACTAACAAACCAATACCAACTGGGTGCTACTTCTCCAATGTATGATCAAATATGTAGGGCTAGTGAAATATGGTTTTTAAGTATGCCTTTGTACCAACACTTTATGCCACTGGGACAACCCAAACTTGCACTTTTTGCCACACAGATTTTCTTTTTTTGCTTATGAAACATGATTCCTGCTCTAATTCATGCAACTACTATGGTCAGCCGACATTTTCATGATAGCAAGGTGTACAGAGTGAATAAAATGTTATCTACTAAACATATACCTTCCTCATTTGAGCTCTATAGACCTTCCAACAAGCTCATCAATGTCATTAAAAAGGGATTGATTAGCACCTACAATTGTCAATATATTTGTGAATAAAATGTTGTCATTTCCAAAATAATAAAAGTTTAATTTCATAATAAAATAGTTTGAAAGTAATCAATAAAATATTGAGAAATCAAAGAAACATGCCTGGCTTGGAATTTCTGATCCAATCTTGAGCACAAATTAAAGCTTCAATTGATTCGGGATTTAATGAACTACGATGAGGATCTACAACTCTACCTCCAGTACTAAATGCGGATTTTGATGCAGCAGATGAGACAGGAATTGACAACACATCTCGTGCAACCTTTGACAGAATTGGATACTTCAATCCATTACATTTCCACCAACTTAGTATATCAAAAGGACCATTCTTGTTATCCCATGGAGCTACATTTTCTGCCATGTATTGATCCAAGTCCGTTTGAGGTGATTCAACAGATGCGTCTTTCTCAATAAATTGATCAAATCTTCTTTTCTTTGATTGACCTTCGTGAGAAGCAGGTCTATCAACTTGAGAAGATTGTTGTCCCACAATTTGAGTGTTATATAAAGGAAGAGAATACTTCAAAGCATATTCTTCATAAATTAATTTTATGGCCTTCAAAAATGCATTCATCTCTTCTTCAGCTTCGGGAAAGTAACACTGCACCATTTTACATTTGTAACGTGGATCTAAGAAACAAGCCACAGCAAGAATTATGTTCATTTTCCCCCAATATTTGTCAAACTTTTCCTTCATCAATAAAGCCATTGCACAAACACGCTCATCTTCCCCCATGCACCACTCAGAAATTTGCAATTTAATTTCACAAAATTCTTCAAAGAACAAATTTGCAGTTGGATAAGAGGTACCTGAAAAGACTTTTGTGACATTAAAAAAGCCCTCCAGACATTCACAAAGGACTCTAATTTCGTCCCATTGATCACTTGTCGGGCACATCTGAAACTTTACCGGATCAACCTGTTGTAATCGCATAAAGGCATCCTTGTAGTAGAGGGCATCTCTAAGCATCATATAAGTTGAATTCCAACGAGTAACTACATCAGTAGCTAGAGCCCTTTTTGTGTTCAATTTACACTCTTTTGCTGCCTTCTCAAATTCTCCTCGCTGCAAAGTAGAACTTTTCACTAACAAAACAATCTCTCTAACATTTTCGATAGATTTTTTTATCCCTTTCAACCCATTTTGCACCACTAGGTTGATAACATGAGTTGCACATCTCAAATGAAAATATGTACCTCCACAAACCAATTCATTCTCTCCAGCCAAATGGTTCACAACTTCTCTAATACACAAATCATTAGCCCGATCATTATCCAAAGTTAAAGAGAATAGTTTCTGATCAATATTCCAACCTATCATGTTTTTAATAAACGTGTTGCACAAATTCAATCATGTATGTTTTTCACCCATGTGTATAAAATTAATGATTCTTTTTTGCATGGTCTAATCATCTCCAATGAAATGGACCGTCACATATAAGTATGATTTGTTTTCTCTTGAGGTCTAGTCCATTGTTGCACTCACTCGACAAGACATTGAAGCAAACAAATCGTACAACTTCTTCTTCTCCTCTACATAAACCCCCATGATTTTTTTTGCATGAGTTGTTCGGCACTTTAAGGAAAGGGACGGGCGTAAAGATTTAACAAAATCAATGAACCCCGTATGTTCGATCATAGTAAAAGGATACTCATGCAAAATGAACATGCGTAGAAGTTAAGTTCGGCTCACACTTTCATCATACTTGTATGCACTAAGAGTACAAGTACCATCAACGCTCTTCATGGATGTTTGTAATAACTTTTGACTTGAATCAATAGAGTGAGTTTTCAAGTGGTTCTTCAATTGAGTAGTTCCTCGGTGGCTTGATGCATCAAACACTTTAGCACAATGCTTGCAAGTAGCCTTTACATGCATGACCATCTTCCCATCAGTTTCCACTTGTGTCTCCACTCTGTGAAACTCTTGCCATACTTTAGATGTTAGAGCTTTCTTTTTTGGAACCACTGTAGTTGCTTTCTCATGTTGCTGATTTGCCTCAACTTCATAAGAAGCCCCTCCATTGTTTCCTACATATTACATAAAGATAATTTATATTTTATTGCAAATTGATCAAATTCGGTAAATGGAAATGTACTCTTTAGTAAAATTGAAAGCTTGTTGACTTGTCAACACTTACAATTCCTATTAGACCTGACAGTTGTAGTCTCAGCACATGACTTATGAGGTACTAGCTCTGATAAATTTTTGAGTTTGTGGTCGTAGACATCTTTAGTTGAGCTTCAAATTGAGCAACTAAAATGAAATTTAAAGAAATATTATATGGTAATTTAATTGAATTACTAGACAAATTTTGATGGAAATCCCAACAAAGTGGACTTACTGCTCTAAGTAGTGTTCTTCAGCTCTGAGTATAGGTTTCGGCAAGACCATCGGCAAGACCAGTATGGTTCAATTTGTAGGAATCGGCAAGACCAGCGGCATCGACATCGGCAAGACCATCGGCAAGACCAGTATGGTTCAATTTGTAAGAATCGGCAAGACCAGCGGCATCGACATCGGCAAGACGTCAATTTGTAGGAGAATTAAAGGTGTACCAAATCAGTTCAATTTGTAGGAATGAAAGACGTGCCCAACTGCCAAGCCCTCACAAAGCAGCAAATAGAAATCTAGTAGAGTCGTAGAGAGTTTTGATTTACCTAGAATTTGCTCCAAATCGTCACTGAAGCCCTCATAGGAAGATCAGTCGCTCAAGCCCCTTCTTGGTTGGAGGGCACGACAGGTAGGGTTTAGGACATGGAATCAATCACTAACCCCGCGCAAAGAAGAGAAGAAGCGTAGATACCGTAGGCCGGTGGTGGTGGCCAGTTGGCGTGTGCAAAGTGGGAGAGATAAAGACAGTGGTGCGACACCAAGAGAGAGAGGTGAGAAAGAGCGGCAAAAGGAAATGAAAATGAAAGGACCGTGTAGACGGAAGAGACTGAGAAGTGAATATTGATACAGATATATGCAGATATCCGCTCCGTTTAGCGGTACAGAAAATTATCCGTTTCCGTATCCGTGTAAATACACCGTGTTCAATATATATCCGGATCCAAATCCGTTAAGTATCCGTTCCGTTTTAAAGCGGATACGGATAGTAACCGGATACGGAGAGATACGGACCGGATAATCCGGCTCCGTTTACACCCTTATGTGCGTGTGTATGTGTGTGTATGCAGTTCATGTTAAAATATTATTTGTCATATCTTGAAGAGATGTTTTGATACTTAAGAAATATGTGCATGTTTTATTTATATTTATATTTTATTTATATTTTATTCATAAAGAAAATCATTTAAATTTTAGGAAAAGGGTATTTTGGTCATTTCATGATCTGGCTGATGCTTGAACATATTCAATTTGGTTTAAACTCATGGAGAATTTAATTTGGGTTCATTTGGAGGTGGTTTGAGTCAATTTGGACTTAAAATGGAGAAGTTATGGCCCGTAAGGACTTATTTGTAAGAGTTTTAATCTTTCAAGGGCTTGTTTATAAATTCTGGGGGGGCTGGGATTGATGATTGGACTTTTGGTAGGGTTTTATATGGAAATTGGGCCTTTAAGGGCTTGTTTGAGAATGTTTTAAGCTGTTAGGGACCTATTTGTAAAAATCCAGGGACTGCGCTTGTAATTTTCTTTTGTCAGAGGGGTCTATTCGTAAAATGGTTCAAATCCTTTATTATTTGAGGTTTTGAGATCTGCACTGGGCCTTTAAAATCTGTGTTGGGTTTTATGATTTGTGCAGACCACTGGACTTAAGTATTGGGTTTGAGATTTATGTATTGGCTTTGAGATTAGGCTTTAGGTCCAACTTTAAGATCCGCTCAGAGAGATCTGAATTAAATCCAACATGTGGGCCCCAAATGGCAGTGGCCGTTGATCATTAGATTTAAATCTGGACTCTCGGATTATGCCTTGCTTTTATTTCTAAATTTTATAATAAAAAATCCGGGAGGTAAATTGTTTAAAATATTGACCTGTTAAAAAAATTATTGACGGGTCAAAATAGTTATTAGCAACGAAAGTATATCAACTTTTTAAAAATTGGATATATATATATATATATATATATTGTTGCTTAGATTGCTAGATATTTTGTGATATATCTTTTTATATACACATAAAATCATTAATACGAGATGGGATATGTGGAACTCGCATCCTCGTCTTAGACCCTGTTGACGGACCATATACCAAAACATATTTACATAAATATTTTGATTCTTTTAAATATAAGTAAAAGTATATTGCAAAATTGCATGGAAATTTCATATGTGACGCCTAGGAAATTTCTTATCCTCATACAGTGTGTGGGCCAAGCAAAATGTCATATGAGGTGCCAAGGAACTTTTATTTCTGGGAAGGAATTTAGCATCCTGTTCATACATTTTAAACAAATTTAAAATAAGTGGGGTCTCTGACTTTGATTTGACCCTCGGGGGACCCACTTGTAAGGCACGTGATTGACTAGGACGGAAAGCCAAGGATTTTTTTTCTTTTTAAGTAAAAATTGTGGTTGTTTGATTGAAATCCGACGTCTCCCATTGAAAACCGTTCTGAAACTTCTTTACTTACCCAATTTGGATTTTTTTTTTTTTGATATAAAAATAGATAGAAAAGTTTAAATGGAACAAGCACACCATGATCAAGAGTTAGAAAAAACAACTCAACCGAATCAGTGGTTCGATGGAGGATGAGAGTGTCTTGCTCCACCGAACCAATAACTCGGTGGAGTGATCAATGGACCCGCCCCAGTTTTCTAAACAAAAAATTATTTTAATATAAAAATATTTTTAGAAAAATAGATTGAGTATTTTAAAATTTGAATGTACTATAAGGATCATCAAATAAAATAGATGAAATATTTTAATATTCAGACCTGATTTTTTGTGGCTGAAAAAAAAAATTTCATGGTGTGTTGCTGTAAATATAAATAAAAATGTTTGAATCCGTGTTATTGTTCTCGGTTCAAACTTTGAATCTTTGTCATTAAAAACTTTTTGTAATTCTTCTAAGACATTCAAAATTTTAAAGTACTCTATCTGTTTTTCTACAACTGTATTTAGAAAAAATATTAAAAATATAAAATTTCCAGAGAAATAGATAGAGCACCGGAAAATACCTAGTTTTTTTTATTTATCTAAAATATAGTGGTTTCAGGTTTTTTATCTAAAATATAGTGGTTTCACCATGAGTTAATGAACTACGCAATTAAACTAGATTATTTGAGGGTTTCAAATTGCCGACCATTTTGTCAAACTAATCATTTTACAGTCTCACAATATTTCAAATATTTTATTTTTATGTCAATTGTATTATGGCACGAATAATAATTATATATTTATATAAATAGATGTAATATCGTTTGAGTGAGGTCAGGGACAGAGTCAAATTTTCAAACTATGAATGTTAAACACATATAGAACTAATTATATATAATTCTCCTATGAATAATAAGAATCAATTTCACAATATCATAACATTTTACTCTAAATTATATAGAAAATTATATATAAATACATACATTTAAAAAAAAAATGAGGATCACTCAACGCCGCCTCTGAGTAAGGCTATGATACTACCGTTCAACATAATCTTGTTAATTATGGATTAATATTTTATTTTTAATGTCGGAACAGTCTATCTTACCGTTCAACATAATAATCTTCATATGAAAATTTACTTTTAAATAAAATTTTACATTTTTGAAAAAAAAATTAGTATTTTGTTAGATAGGTGGATAATCAGTTGTTGTAAAGATATAGTCTGGACTATTTAAAAATAATAATTTTCTATCTATCTAAGTATAGTAAAAGAAAATTCTAAAAAATTTAAAATTGAGTTTGCAAATATATTTTCATATAAAAATTATTGTAATTACATCATTGAATTTGTACAATTGTTGTCGGTCTGAACCTATGTTACTCGGATACTCCATATTGGGCTTCATACCCGTATCGGATACGTATCCGATACCGATACTCGTCCGATACGGCCCCGATACATATCCGATACGCCAGCTGGCGTATTGGCTTACGTGGCGTATCTTCACTCAGCCGATACGGTCGCAGATACGCCGTTGACACTCACGGATACGGATATCTGTAACATATACGGCTAGAATACGTTCACGATACTGCAGCAATACTCTGGACTAGAAACGGGTCCGTGCACCACGCATGCACCAGCGCCATATGCAAGTTTTGTGTACACCCGCATGGACCAAATTCTAAAAATCAAATTTCCAGCGCTCAACAAGAATCGAACTTGGCTCCCTTAGTGAGGCATTATGCTCCTTTACCACTACACCAATCCATTGTTGTTGTTAAAATAGAGTAGCAATGGTATTTAATATATAATTTGGTTATTGTATCATCCCACTAGAATTTTTGATATTTAATTTATATAATATAATTAAAATAATAAAAAATAATATATTTAATAGGTGTATCGTATTCATGATTTTTTAAAATTATCTTATCGCTATATCCATATCGTATCCGATACGATACTTGTACCCGTATTCATGCAACATAGGTCTAAACTCTGATGTTGTAGTCAAAAAGTCTGAATTAAAGTGTAAAGATTCCTTGTGGCAGAGCCCTCTCGTATCTCGATGTGCAGCTTTTAGTAGGTGTATCGTATTCATGATTTTTTAAAATTATCGTATCGCTGTATCCATGTCGTATCCGATACGATACTTGTACCGTATTCATGCAACATAGGTCTAAACTCTAATGTTGTAGTCCAAAAGTCTGAATTAAAGTGTAAAGATTCCTTGTGGCGGAGCCCTCTCGTATCTCGTTGTGCAGCTTTTAGTACAAATAGCCATATGGGTGGGGACTTGGTGTTTGATTTAACACATGGTTGGTCTGGCAACAGAAAAAAAACAATAAAATAGCCGTTGTAATTACAAAGAAGCGGATAAAAATTATAGCTGTCCCCGACCTGCAGCATGGTTTGCTATGCGGGGTGTGCCACCGTGAATAAACCCATGGCTTGCATACTTTGCAGTGAAAGTCTAGTCAGGCAAGCAGTGACCAGTGAGTGAGAAGGAACTGAGAGATTGAAAGTGAAGAGAGAGTTTCAATTGATCAGATTCAATGGCGTCCGCACTGTTTTCTTCCATCCAATCCCTCTCCACCAACCTCCTTCAGGCCATTCGTGGCACCCCTTCCACTTCGCACCAGCACCAGGATCCAAAATTGATGAGTTATGGGCCTAAAGCTCAATTTGTAATGAGATTTTCAATGGGCCCACATAATCAAGCACCAAAACAAAGATTGGGAAGAAATGGTCTTGCCTGAGACCACTAGCCGGCATTTTTATAATACCTCAAAAAAAAAAAAAAAATTATCAAATCTGCTCTCACCTCAGAATTATTTTTAAAAATGTCCTAACAACTCCCCCATTGGGCAGTCCACTGTTCATAAGCAGACCGTCCCCCAGTGGGGCGGTTCGCTAACTTTTTTTTTTTTTTTACTGTTCATACCGAGCCGCCGTACTGTGGGGAGGTTTCTATGAATAGTAATTTTTTTTTTTAAGAGACAATATGAATATCAAGATGCTAAATTCTAATGCTAAAAATTCGGATTTTTTTTTAAATATTTGGTAGATAACTTCTTTTGATGTATAATTAGCATATTTATACTAAAATACGCTAAATTACTTGAAATAAAGTTGAATTACGTTGAATTACACTAAATTACGTTAAATTACGCTAAACTCTTATGTTGGAGAATTTCTAACCCTAAATCCTAAAAATTACCGTACATTAAATGATTTACAATTTTCACATAACATATTCATAAAAATTAGTGATATTTAAAAGAAACCTAAACCCTAAACTTTAATTTCTAAACCCTAGTTTTCGACTTTTTTATTAATAAATATACCCACGTTAGCTGGGTTTTTTGTTAGATTACTTCTTTTGATGTATAATGAGCATATTTATACTAAAATACGCTAAATTACTTGAAATTATATTAAATATGCTCATTATATTTATTAATATTACTTGAGCATATTTACTTGCTCATTAAATTACTTGAAATTATATTAAATATTACTTGAGCATATTTAGCTTATTAGTATAAATATGCTCATTATACATTAGGGTTTAGGGTTTAGGTTTCTTTTAGTATAAATATGCTCATTTATACATTATGCTCATTTTACTTGAGCATAATTAGGGTTAGGGTTTAGGTTTCTTTTAAATATCACTAATTTTTATAAAAATGTTATGTGAAAATTGTAAATCATTTAATGTACGGTAATTTTTAGGGTTTAGGGTTTTAGAAATTGTCCAAAATAAGAGTTTATCGTAATTTAATGTAATTTAGTGTAATTCAACGTAATTTAACATAATTTCAAGTAATTTAGCGTATTTTAGTATAAATATGCTAATTATATATCAAAAGAAATAATCTACCAAATATTTAAAAAATAATCTGAATTTTTAGCGTTAGAATTTAGCATCTTCATATTCATATTGTCTCTTTAAAAAAAAAAAAAAAAACTGTTCATAGCAAACCGCCCCACAATGCGGCGGTTCGGTATGAACAGTAAAAAAAGAAAAAAAAAATTTTTTTTGGGGTATTAATAAAAATGCCGGGACCACTAGAGAACAATTTACTATTTAATGCTTCACTTTAAAAGCATGAAATGGTAATATTACATTTTATCATGTTTCTAAAGAAAAACAGATGGGACAATTTGGTCGGACCGCAACATTGATGCGGTTCCCCTACTTTTTTCTCTGTGCCATAACAACCACACAAAATTTAAAAAAAAAAAATAGTAGGAGAACACCAATAGTAGGGTTTCTCCGCCTGAGAGAACTAAAGAGGGTTAGTATATATATTTTAACCCTCTGTCTAATGGTTTTTCATAATATATATAGAGTTGGGCTACGGTACTTCGCGAAGTAAAACGAGTGTTTTACTTCATGTCTATATCTTCAATTTGAAATTTCAAAATGTCGATCCAAACCGTTCAAGTTGATCTCCATATTAAATTGTGCTTGGAGACCAAATTTTATATTTTTTGGAAATTGTTTGCTATTGTTTTAGAATTTTTGAAAATCGCTGTTTTTAAAAAAAATCCTGGACCATCAAAAACAACAATTTTCAAAAATTCTAAAGAAATAGTAAAAAATTTCCAAAAAATGTAAAATTTGGTCTCCAAGCACATTTTAATATGGAGATCAACTTGAACAGTTCGGATCGATATTTTAAACTTTGAAATTACAAAATATAAGTGTGAAGTAAAATTAACACTCACTTTACTTCGCGAAGCACCATAGCCCAACTATATATATATATATATGTGTGTGTGTGTGTGTGTGTGTGTGTGTGTGTGTGTGTGTGTGTGTATATATATATATAGAGAGAGAGAGAGAGATGGGCTATTGTGCTTTGCAAAGTAAATGGGGGGTTTACTTGGGGCCATATTTTCAATTTTGAAAATCCAAACAACCGATCCGAACCGTTCAACATGTTCTAAATATTGAAATGTGCTTGGAGACTAAATTTTACATTTTTTTGGAATTTTTGTACTATTTATTAAGCCACTTTGAAAATCGCTGATCCGGTGGTCCAGAAAATTTTACTGTTTTTTACTGTTCACAGTGGATCAGCGATTTTCAAAGTGGCTTAATAAATAGTAAAAAAATCCAAAAAATGTAAAATTTAGTCTCCAAGCATATTTCAATATTTAGAACATGTTGAACGGTTCGGATCGGTATTTTGGATTTTTAAAATTGAAAATATGACCCGAAGTAAACCCCCCATTTACTTTGCAAAGCATATTTTGCTTTGCAAAGTAAAACCCCCTCTTTACTTCGGCCATATTTTCATTTTTGAAAATCCAAACAATCGATTCGAACCGTTCAACATGTTCTAAATATTGAAATGTGCTTGGAGACTAAATTTTACATTTTTTGGAATTTTTTTACTATTTATTAAGCCACTTTGAAAATTGCTGATCCACTGTGAACAGTAAAAAACAGTAAAAATTTCTGGACCACCGGATCAGCGATTTTCAAAGTGGCTTAATAAATAGTAAAAAAATTCCAAAAAATGTAAAATTTAGTCTCCAAGCACATTTCAATATTTAGAACATGTTAAACGGTACGGATCGGTTGTTTGGATTTTTAAAAATGAAAATATGACCCGAAGTAAAGAGGGGGTTTCACTTTGCAAAGCACAATAGCCCGTCTCTATATATATATATATATATATATAGAGAATGAACATAAAATAATATTAATAATAATAGCTGTCCCCGACCTGCAGCATGATTCCCTAGTAGGAGTGTGCCACAATGAATAAACCCACGGGTTGCTTGCATACCGACTCCGCGCAACTTCATGGAAGAAAGAAGTGAAAATTAATTTCCACAGCCCCCAGGTCTTCTAGTCAAGCAACCAGCCACAGAGTAGAGACTGAAACTGAACAGAGAGAGAGAGTATCGTTTCAATTCGATTCAATTAATGGCGTCCGGACTGTTTTCTTCCATCCAGTCCCTCTCTACCAAGCTCCTTGAGGCCATTCGTGGCACCCCTTCCACTTCGCACCACCACGATCCACCTGTTACCGACCAACACAATAGTGTTAGAGAGGATTTGGAGAAGCTGAGTCGGATGCTTAGGAGGATCCTGGCTGTTCAACAGGACGCTGAGGAGAGAGAGATTCACGACAGATCTGTTCAGCTGTGGCTGTCAGAGCTGAGAGGTGTGGGCTACCAAGCAGAGGATGTGCTGGACGAGTTCTACTATGAGGTGCTCAGATCCATCGTCGAGAGCGGAGATACTGCTATTGAGGCCTACCATAGGGAAGGGGGTATGCTTTTAATTGT
The DNA here is from genome assembly GCA_025461045.1 of Carex parvula. Lineage (NCBI taxonomy): Eukaryota > Viridiplantae > Streptophyta > Magnoliopsida > Poales > Cyperaceae > Carex > Carex parvula. The sequence goes on along the minus strand of JAJGRW010000647.1, from coordinate 168,030 downwards.
ATCTTTGGTACATTAATTATTGCATGAAAGGTCCGGTGTCTATTTAATTGGTGTACAGAAATCTCACAAATTTTAGAACACTTCTTTTGTCTTACTGGCTCTCATGTGTGTGTGCTGACTCATGTGATTGAGTTGTTTTACATTTTTCTTTACTGCCATAGTGCCTAACTGGTAAGATAATAACATATACCTGAAATGTCCCATTTTTTAATACTCATTGCCTAAAAAAAAATGTTATAGATATGGGATTTTAACCCTTACGCAACTCCATCCAAAACAACACCAAGTAAAATAAATCCTTGGGGTAACCCTTGTGTTAAGTGTATCTTTAGCACACCTTTTTTTGTCTTTTACGGGCATAGTGCCCAAGTGGGTTTGACATTTATCTTTAGTGGCATAGGTCCTAAGTGGTTAGATAACCAGATACAGTTGAAATGTCACATTTTATGATCCTCACTGCCTTCAAAAGGTTATAGATAGGGGAGTTTAACCCTTATGCCCTCCATCCAAAATAATATGAAGAAAAAAATAGAGAACCTACAAAAAAATCCTTAGGGTGTAATCCTTGTGTTTAATTTCCTTGAGTTGTCAAGGAATTTGTAAGGGACTAAGAGATTTTTTTTTTATTATTTGAGATAAAGATGGGGATAACTAAGAATTTTTTTGATATACAATTCAATAGGGACTAAGAGGAAATATGTTGAGATGTATGCATCATCCTCCCATGCTTCTTATTCATTTACCAATATTACCAAGGTCTCGATTCCAGATGGCATGGCTGAGAAGATCAAGGGTATAACAGAGAGATTTGAAGAGATTTCAAATGATCGTATGGTTCTTCAATTGAGGGAGGAGGATGGAACCCGACTGGTTTCCGGTCCACAAAAACGACCACAATGCATATGCTGCTGTCATGTGGATGAGAGAACTACTTTTGGTAGGGAGGAAGAGAAGGAGGCGATCATTAGCCTCCTGAACCCTTCAAATGGTCCAGCTTTTATGGTTCTTCCCATTGTTGGAATGGGCGGGTTCGGCAAGACCACACTTGCCCAACTTGTTTTCAATGACTGCAGGATTCATGGGTTGTTTAATAAGAGATGTTGGGTATCTGTATCTGAAGATTTTGATCTAGTGCGGCTAACAAAAGCTATTGTTGAGTCGGTGAGTAACAGCCCCTGTAAGTTTTCTGAGCTAAGCAAACTTCAAGATGTTCTCAAGGAAAATATACGGGGTCTTGGCTTGTTTCTCGTGCTAGATGATGTGTGGAATGAAAAAAGAAACCTGTGGGATTGCTTTCGGGTTGGTTTTCTTGGTGCTAAATTTGTAAGAATTCTGACGACAACTCGCAATACCTCGGTTGCTAAGATCATGCAGACAACATCACCTATTCAACTGAGATCCTTACCCGAGTCAAATTGTTGGTCACTTTTTAAGCATTTTGCTTTTGGCAATAGGGAGACAAGTGAAAATGCAAATCTGCACAAGATTGGTCGTGGTATTGTCAAAAAGTGCAAAGGCTCACCGTTGGCCATAAAGGCACTTGGAGGCATTCTCTGTTATGAAATGGATGAAGAGAAATGGAGGGAAATTTTAGAGACTGATATATCAGAAATAGATGAGACGGGAGAGGTTATGCCAGTATTAAGGTTAAGTTACCAGAAATTGCCCCAACATCTAAAACCATGTTTTCTTTATTTATCCATGTTTCCGAAAGATACAGAATTTGAAAAGGACAGGGTGGTTAGGCTCTGGATGGCGCAAGGATATATTAATTGCAATACAAGAAATTTGAAAACATTGGAAGAGATAGGAAGCGAGTATTTCGATGAATTGCAAGGCAGATCACTTGTTGATGGTGGGCCTTATTACTACATGTTGCATGATTTAATACATGATTTAGCAAGATCCGTTTCTCAAGAGGCATATTGGCCAGTTTTAGAAAATGACCAAGAATACAATGGTCCGTGCAAAGTATGCCATCTGTACCCTACCAAACATGAAGAATTATTGGGTTCTTTTTTAGTGCCCAACAACTACTGGTCTATCAGAACTTTCTGGATAGAAAAACTTTTCCAACACAATCTTCCATGATATTTCTTGTGTGAGAGCTCTTCAGTTGGAGTATTCCTCATTGCCAAATACATTCCACACATTGAAGCACTTGCGCTACCTTTGTATTTCCAATAATAAGATTGAAATGCTTCCTGAATCTTTATGTATTCTTTACAACCTCCAAACATTGAAACTGTGGTGCGAAAACCTTAAGGGATTACCTGAAAACATCAAAAACCTTATTAACCTTCGGTACTTGGAGCTGGACAGTGATGAAATCCAGCAGTTACCTGAATCTATTTGTATGCTTCGTAATCTGCATACATTATCTTTAAAGGATTGTAAAAAACTCATGGAGTTACCAAGGGGCATAGAGCAACTAACTAGGCTGCGGGAACTAGACTTACCTGAATATATTATCTACATGCCATGTGGGATTGGAAAATTAACAACTCTTACTCTTAACCTCAGGACTGAGCCTAATTTCTTACCACCATTTGGTCAACTGCCACATCTCAGAATTCTGGATATATCAGGTAATGCTGGTGTTAGAAATGTGGGAGACGAGCCTAGCACATATTCACTATTGGCAGAATATGATTCTTCCAAGCAGCACAAGGAACCTAATTACCCATCACTTGAAGTTCTCTCATTGAGGAACATGCTCAATTTTGTGGAGTGGCAGGCACATGATGGCGACTACCCCCGCCTTAAGAAGCTCGTTATAAAAAATTGTCCACAATTATGGAAAATTGCAACAAATCTGCAGGAAGTTAGGGAAGTTACTTTCAAATACTGCCCGAGATTGAGATTCCTAACATGTCCATCAGTAATAAAAACACTGGAGATACACAAGTGTGGCTTTCATGAAATTATGTTCGGGTCAATATCTGAGAAAATATCCATCTCAAACTGTCTAGAGCTAAAGTTGATCGAATGGGGGGATGGGAGTTTAAATTCTATTAGAGAAGTTAGTTTTAAGTACTGCCCAAAATTGGAACATGTAACTATTCCAGTTGGAACCTTGAAACTAGAGATACACGAGTGTGGCTTTCGTGAAATCATGTTCCGGTCAGTATCTGAGTACCTAACAATCTCAAACTGCGGAGAGCTAAAGTTGATCGAATGGGGGGATGGGAGTTTAAATTCTATTAGAGAAGTTAGTTTTAAGTACTGCCCAAAATTGGAACATGTAACTATTCCAGTTGGAACCTTGAAACTAGAGATACACGAGTGTGGCTTTCGTGAAATCATGTTCCGGTCAGTATCTGAGTACCTAACAATCTCAAACTGCATAGAGCTAATCTCGATAAATTGGATGGGCACAGCCTTAAATTTTGTTGGAAAAGCTAGTTTGAGGGACTGCCCAAAATTGGAACTCCATGTTCCTGTGAAGGATGCGTTACACTCCATGCTCCAGAGAGCTAAAATTTATGACTGTCCTAGATTATATTTCAGAAAAGGATATGCCTACCAGGTACATGATCACCATGGGATGAGCATTTTATAATTTTTTCGTTGTTCTACAATTTTTAAACACTGTTTTACTCATTACTCTACCTTCTTTACACTAATTTATTTTACTTATGCAACAGAGAGACACAACGATGAAAGTCTTGAATTTGTCTGGGAATAATGAGATCCATCTGTCAGATTCCACGATTCCACTTCTAGAAAATCAGTTTAAACTATTCTTAACAAAAGAAGATTTTCGAGAAGTGGAATCATTAACATGTGCACCAAACAGCTTGTATTATACTGATGTCCAGCATAAAATCCTCTAGAACTATCCTAATTTACCTGCATTTATGTCTAATTTTCTTTGGCAGTTGATTGACAACCCTCAAGACGATAGAGAAGCTAAATTGGAAAGTGCTCAACAAGAAAGTGCTAAACAGGAAAGTGGTGACCAGGGAAGGGCTGGATCAACTTAAATTGTAATTCTTTCAATTTGTTTGTGCATCTTGCTTGTTTATGTTGTTGGATTTAGGTTTTACCATTGGTTGCAATTCAAGCCAAAGATTTGCAAATTTTTGTTAAGGCAAAGTTACAATAATACCAGTTTTTTCTCTGGTTGGATTAATCCAAGCTGAACAACAAATTACCTTGAAGAGGTATTACTATTAAATGTAGATATATCTAATCTAAATTTATGGCTTAATTGTAGGCTCTTCGATGTCATAGTAACAGAGAAATTTGGATTCACAAGTTCTTGATGACAAGGCAGTTGATAGCATCGACAGTACCAGTACATTTGTTATTTTGTTCTGAAGAGTGATACTTGCACAAACAATGCCTGTGATTCTCTTCCTGTGGTAACATTTCATAGACAAAAAGACCCTGACAGCTCCAACAAAACTACCCTCAATTTTATTTACAATTAGTTTTTTTTACTTGTGATTCTCTTGCTGTGGTAACAACCTAGCTCGGATCCAAAACTGAGGACATTTTGGTCTAAGGGTTAATCCGTAATTGTTTTTTTTTTTTTGTTGGCTCTGTTTCTTAATAAAATTCCAGCTCTGTGATGGAAGCAGGGCTTAATGTTGGAATTCTGTCATTTGGTGGGCTTATTTGTAATTTTCCATGAAGTGTAATTTGCTTTGAATAAGTACTAACTTGGCTAGCTGTATTAATTGATGTTTTTGGCACTGGTGGTGGTGCAGTACCATTCTAATTAATTGTTCTCTTCTTAGATTGATTGTGGGACTGAATCAGAAAAAGCGGTTTCTTAGTTTCGTTTACTGTCTTTTTATGTTTCATAGTTGTACAGAATTTGAAGCTCTGGTTCAATTTCGATCCATTTTTTGTTGGATCATTTAGTGTCTTTTCCTTTTGTCCTCAGTTAGGATGTGTTCTGCGCTTTTGTTTCTTTTCATGGAAGGCTACAATAATACCAGGTTTTCTGTTAACGTTCTATTGGATTAGTCCAAGCTGAACTGCTAATTACCTTGAAGAGGTATTAAATGTAGATTTATCTAATCTAAATTTTATGGCTTGCTTGTATGCTCTCCAATGTCATATCAACAGAGAGAAATTTGGGTTCATAAGTTGTTGATGATGACATAGTACCAGTAAATTTGTGCTTTTGTTTCAAAGAGTGATATATACTCGGCGCAAACAAGAGTGAGGCTACGGTACTATGCATAGCACGGATTGGTCCGTGCTACGGCTCAATATTTGAGTTTTCAAAATCCTAATGGTCGATCCAAACCGTTCAACATGATTATAAAATAAATATGTACTTGCAAACCAAATTTTACATTTTTTTCGATTTTTTTTACTATTTTTTTTATATAGGTAGAAAATCACTATTTTTGGATGGTCCAGAATTTCCAGATCAAGTGATTTTCTACCTATCTAAAAAAATAGTAAACAAATTCAAAAAAATGTAAAATTTGGTTTGCAAGTTCATATTCATTTTATAATCATGTTGAACCGTTCGGATCGACCGTTAGGATTTTGAAAACTAAAATATTGAGCCGTAGCACGGACCAAACCGTGCTATGCATAGTACCGTAGCCTCACTCCGCAAACAATGCCTCAACAGCCCAAAAAGATGTCTCATTTAAGCCCAACCTAAAGCGTGTCTCATTTCGAGTTTTTTTTCATCTGTGTGCTACCTTCTGAATTTTATTTTATTTTTAAATTATATACATAAAAAAATCGGCAGGCAAATTGTCAAATTAGTTATTAGCAAAAGTATATCAACTTTTTAAAATTGGATATTTTATTATAGAAATTAGTTGTTAGGGTATTTTGTTTTATTTTTGCTTAGATTGGTAGATATTTGTGATATATCGTTGTATATACACGTAAAATCATTAATACGCGTCGGGACCATATACCAAAACATATTACATAAATATTTTTGATTCTCCAATAGTGTCACATCCTCGTCTACCAAAACATATTGCATATTGTATATTTGAATTGCTTGTGAATTGTTTGGTACGTTTCATACCAATTGGGGCTGGAGAAAAATAAATGAACATAATGGGTTCAATGGTTTTTATATTTGTTTGGTACATTTCGTACCAATTGGAAAAAATAAAAATAACTAAAAAATACAAAAAAAAAATCACCCTTCCGTGACCGATTCTGGGCCCATCATCGACCACCCAATCGATCTGTGATGTTCTTCCACCACGTCAGCATATAGCATCAGCGACCGGTCGCTCACAACAAGAATAAGTGACTTCTTGTGAGGGTAAAAAGTGACTTTTCGCAACGGAGTACCGTCATAACTGTGCTTTTTCTATTCGCGACGGACAACCGTCATAAATGCGCTTTTTCCCTCGCGATAAGTGCCTACTTTGTTGTTGTGGCTATAGGGTCAATCTACGACTGGCGTCTTAACCTTCAGCGGCCAGTGACGTCAGCGGGAGGGCATCAATGCTAGCGACAGAGCAACTGCGACCGGACCTTCTGCAACCGATTTCAGCCTTCGGCGACCGGCACACCCTTTTGCGACCAGCGCCTAGTGACCGATTTGGCCGATCGTAGAAGGGTTCTACTGCTATAGTGAAAACTCTATTTTGTTGATTTAGAGTTGTAGATATTTTGTGAGATAACTTTTTACATACACCTAAAATCATTAATACGTGATGGGATTTGCAACTAGTGAGATATTTTTTTGCGGAAAGAGTAGAGACCATTCATTTTGTGAGATAATGCTTTGCTTAATTTCCACAAGTCTTCTAGTCAAGCAACCAGCCAGAGAACAGAGAACAGAGAGAGAGAGAGAGAAATTCAATTCCAATTCAATGGCATCCGGATTGTTTTCTTCCATCCAATCCCTCTCCACCAAGCTCATTGAGGCCATTCGAGGCACCACTTCCCCTGATACCGATCAAAACGAAAATGTTAGAGAGGATTTGGAGAAGCTGAGTCGGATGCTTGCGAGGATCCAGGCCGTTCAACAGGATGCTGAAGAGAGGGAGATTTACGACAGATCTGTTCGTCTGTGGCTGGAAGAGCTGAGAGGTGTGGCCTACCAAGCAGAGGATATGCTGGACGAGTTATACTATGAGGTGCTCAGATCAATCGTTGAGAGCGGAGATGCTGCCATTGAGGCCTACCATAGGGACGGGGGTATACTACTTTCACATTCCAATTCTGACTTTACATGAAACTCAATTCAAACTTGACTCCAAATAGAAACTAGCTGAACTAAAACCTGATAACCTAATTTAATCTTAAAATTAAATTTCCTGATCCTATAATGGCACCTTGTGCCCCTTTGTAATGTTTTGTTAGGGTCTAACTGTTCAGGTTTATTTTGCTATGTACTGTGCTATGTAGTTCAAGCTCATGTGAGCTTTTGGTTGCATGTTTCCTTTGCTTATCATAATTGATCAGTTTGCAGTGTTATGTTTGTTAATTTCGTATGGTAGGTCAGCATTGTAATGAACAATAGGGCTGGTACCAGAGGTTTGGTACCAGTACCTACTGGTATGATTTCTATAATGAAATCAGTGGGGTTTCCCCCTACTTTTATTAAAAAAAAATTATCGCACATAATATGTTAGATGAAATGTCCGGTCCTGTTTTATTGGTGTATGGAAACCTTGCAAAATTTAGCACACTTCTTTTGTCTTACTGGCTCTCATGTGTGTATGCTGACTCATTTGAGTTGAGTTGTTTTCCATTTATCTTCACTGCCATAGTGCCTAAATGGTAACAGGATAACATATAGCTCAAATTGTCACACTTTTTGAATCACCATTGCCTTCAAAAGGTTATATATATGGAATTTAACCATATACACTCCATCCATACCAACACGAAAAAAAAAAATAGAAAACCTAAAAAAATCCTTGAGGAAACCCTTGTGTTAATTTTTATTGAATTCTCAAGGAATTCGTAAGAGACTATGATATATATATATATATAGAGTTAAACATGGGGAATAAGAGAAGTTTGATATACAATTCTACAGGGACTAAGAGAAAATTTGCCGAGATGTACACATCATCCTCCATTGCTTCTTATTCATTTAGTATTACCAAGGTCGTGATTCCAGATAGCATGGCAGAGAAGATCAAGGGTATAACAGAAAGGTTTGAAGAGATTTCAAATGCTCGTAGGGATCTTCATTTGCGGGATGAGGATGGGACCCGGCTGGTTATCGGTCCACAAATCCAGCCACCAACCAGCTCCCATGTGGATGAGAGAGTTATTTTTGGTAGGGAGAAGGAGAAGGAGAATATCATTAACCTCCTCAACCCTTTAAATGATCCAGAATTTATGGTTCTTCCAATTATTGGGATGGGCGGGTTGGGCAAGACCACGCTTGCTCAGCTCGTTTACAATGACTCCAAGTTCTTGCAGTTGTTTGACAAGAGAGCTTGGGTGTCAGTCTCTGAGGATTTTGATCTAGTACGCCTGACTAGAGCAATAATTGAATCAATCAACAGAACAACTTGTGAGTTTTCTGAGCTAAGCATACTGCAAGATATTCTCAAGGAAAAGATAAGCCATGTTAGTTTGTTTCTCGTGCTAGACGATGTGTGGAATGAAAATACAGAACTGTGGGAACGCTTTCAGGTTGCTTTAAAAGGTGGTAAAACTGTAAAAATATTGACAACAACCCGGAATACCTCGGTTGCTGAAATCATGAAGACAACATCTCCTATCCAGTTGGATTGCTTACCTGATGAAAAATGTTGGTCTCTGTTCAAGCATTTTGCTTTTAATAATGGAGAGGTAAGTAAAAATGAAAATTTGCTTGAAATTGGTCGTGGTATTGTCAAGAAGTGCAAAGGGTCCCCTTTGGTCACCAAGGTGCTAGGAGGCATTCTCCGATATGATATGGATGAAGAGAAATGGAAAGAATTTTTTGAAAGTGATATATTCGAAATAGATGAGAATGGCAAAATTTTTACCCCATTACAGTTAAGTTACCAGAAATTGCCACTACATCTCAAACCATGCTTTGTTTATTTAGCCATGTTTCCAAAAGGTAAACTGATTGAGAAAGATCATGTGGTTAGGCTCTGGATGGCGCAAGGTTACATTAATAGCAATTCAAGAACTAAGAAAACATTGGAAGAAATAGGAAGTGAGTACTTAAATGAATTGCAAGGCAGATCACTCATTGATTTTGGGTTGTTCAATAGATGCTACATTCATGATTTGATACATGATCTAGCAAGATCCATTTCTCAAAGGACAAACCAGCTTGTTTTAGAGAATGACAATCTATGGAATAGTTCATACAAAATAAACCACGTATACTTAACCGAGAAACATGGATTGTCAGATGTTTTAGCATCCTGCAACAATAAGGTTATCCGAACATATGTAAGGGAATACCAAAGAAACTACAAATATTATTGGATATGCCCAAGAAACTACATAGATGATGCTGCCATTTTCTCTAAAATGACTTATGTGCGAACTCTTCAGTTGTCGAATTGTATGCTGCCAGACACACTCAGCGCGTTGAAGCACTTGCGTTACCTTTCTATTGAAGATGATAAGATAGAAAGCCTTCCTGAATCTTTATGTCTTCTTTACCACCTTCAAACTTTGGATATGAATTGCCATAATATTCTAGAGTTACCTGAAAACATCAAAACCCTTATTAACCTTCGGTTTCTTCGGTTGTGTAGTGGTAAAATCAAGCAGTTACCTGAATCCATATCCCTACTTCACAATCTGGATACATTATCCATAGAACACTGTAGCAAACTCGAAAAGTTGCCGGAGACCATAGAGCAGTTAACAAACCTGCGTGTTCTAAAACTATCAGAGTATTCTATAGGTAACCTGTCATCTGGAATTGAAAAATTAACAAATCTTACAACTTTAAGTGGGCTCTTTAAAGTCATGGGAAGTGACATGACCCGGGGGCTTGGAGAATTCAGGGATATGAATAGTCTTAGTGGGTCGATGTACATCTTAGGGCTCAAGAACGTTGGTAATATGGAATACTCTAGGAAGGCCAATCTTGTATCAAAGTCAAATCTACGCAAGTTAATTCTAAACTTTGAGGAAAACAATGTTGCTTGCAAAAGCATTTTGATCGATCCATATTTCTGTATAGCTGTCAGTTCAAGTACCAATGCAAAGAATGAGAGTGATGAAAAGATACAGGAAGGTGTACTTGAGAGCCTCCAACCTCATGGTAACCTCACAGAGCTTGAAATATTAAATTATAGAGGAAGAAGAGTTCCTCATTGGTTGCTTGATCCATCAATAATGCCCAAGCTGAGAACTCTAACTCTGCATTTGAAAAGGGAGTTTCTTTTGTTGCCGCCATTCTTGGATCAACTCCTACATCTCAAATCTCTCAAAATATGCGGGAGTGGTGGCACAGAGATTCTATTTACAAATTATGCTTCCAAGCAGCCTGCTGGAGTTAGTTTTTCCTCACATGAAGAACGTTTTTTCAATAACATGCTCAATTTGGGGAGGTGGCAAGCTAGTGATGAACCGTGCCTTAAGAAACTCATAATACAAAACTGCCCTAAATTATGGAAAATAACTATTCCAGAAAAGGTTGAGGTGTTAGAGGTAAATGGATGTGGTTGTCAAGAAATCAAGTTCTCTTCACACTCTGAACTTAAGAGGCTTTCAATCTCTAATTGTAGAGAGTTGGTCACTATTTATTACAAAAGTGGGGACTTACCTTCTCTTGAGAGTATTTCACTTTCTGGATGCCCCAATTTGTTGATGCTCTCGGCCATCCCCCAAGAACTTAAGCAGCTGGATATAGAAGATTGTGGCTTTCAAGAAATCAACTTCTCATCACTATCTAAACTTCAAAAGATTTCGATCTTTAGTTGTAGAGAGCTTGTGTCAATTTATTACAAAATTGGGGACTTGCCTTTTCTTGAGAGTATTTCACTTTCTGGTTGCCCCAAATTATTGATATTCTCAGCCATCCTGGAAGACATGAAGCAGATGGATAAAAGAAATAGTGGTTCTCAATCTGAGATTCAAAATGTCTCTGACTATAGAGAGTTTATCCCACCTTCTCTGGGGAGAGTGTCCCTATCTAATTGCCCCAAATTAAGGATTTTCTCAGCCATCCCAGCTGTAGAACTTGATACGCTGAAGATAGTCCACTGCGGTATCCATAAAATATTTTTACCATCAAGATGTCAGCTGTTAGAAATCGACAACTGTCCAGATCTAAATTCAGTTCATTGGAGGGATGGGGACTCAAGTTCTCTTCCGCTAGTAAACTTTGTTGATTGCCCGCAGTTGAAACACCTAAAAATTCCAAAAGAAGTTGAAGTACTGAAAATAAAATCTTGCGGTACTCAAAAAATCTCTTTTTCCTCACAATCTAAGGTGCGGAGTGTTGATATCTATGGTTGTCCAGAGCTGTTATCGGTTAATTGGATGGATGGGGACGTACCATTTCTCAAGGATCTCTTTTTTGAGGGTTGTCCAGAATTATGGAGAATATCTGTAGTCCCAAACAAAATACACCAACTGGGAATAACTGAATGTGGTTTGCATGAAATCCGGTTCCCAAAACAGTGCAACATTGCTTCAGCTCACATTTCTGGCTGTCCTGAGCTCATATCACTTCAATTTCTGCAAGGAGATCTCCCATTACTTGAGAAATTTGCAATTAAATATTGTCCCCAATTTCACGAGGTTTTAACTATTCCATATCAACTGAAAGAATTAGAGATAGTTGACTGTCGTTTTCCTGAAATTCACCTTTTGCCACAATCCAAGCTCCAGCGATTAATCATCAGTGAGTGTGCAAAGTTAACAGCAATTAAAGGGTTGCAGTTCCCTATGGGTGATGTGTCACACCCAATGATGGAGATGGTTGAAATTCGTAATTGCCCCAGACTGGATTTTGGTACCCAGGGAAACAGCTACTTCTATCAGGTAAAGGATCTCTATCTCAACAGTACAACCCCCCCCCCCCCCCCCCCCCACACACACACACACACACAGTGACCATTTTGATTAATATCTCATTGTAATTATTTTTGCAACAGAGAGTTCAGAGGTCTAATTTGGAATATTATTTGTATGTAGGTCACGCAGGAGGCCTCACAGGATCTCGGTACAGAGGAGCCATAGTTTAGTTATGAGGAGAAAGCACTACGGATGTTTTCTCCGAGGGCCAACAACCATGAATCAAGACAGTCACCATTTGATTAATATCCAATTGTAATTCTTTTTGCCTCAGAGAGTTCAGAGGTCTAATTTGGAATAGTTAGGATATCAATGATCTCTTCTCATAAGAAACACATGGAAGGGTGGTGAGCAAGACGAGCGAGTCTAGAAGCGATTGGTTTCTTCCTTCATTCTTGAGGTAACACAAAACTCAATTTATGTATTCAATTACATGAAAATTTTCTGGCACATAAAATCTCTACTGGATCTGAATCCCAGATCCCTCCACCTCTTGCCTCCCTTCTACCGCTGCCTCCTTCATCTTCGCCGTCGCGCCGGTTCTTCGTCATTGCGTCCCTTCTTCTCTGTCGCGCCGCCTCTTCGCCTCTCCTGCTTGAACTGGGTAAGAGACAACAATGGGTTTTTAGGTTATGGGTTTTTAAAATGATATGTTAAACAATAGCGAACCGAAACAAATCAGCACGAACAAAATGATAGGTATGATTCGGACAAAATGATAAATTTGTTTCACCTCCCCATTTTTTAAGTAATGGTTTTTTTAATTATTATTTTCAAGTTATGGGTAGGTGGGGGATTAACTACCCATGACCTAGGTCTGATTGGGGTGGTTGATTGGCAGTCTGTATTGGTTTAGTAGAAACACCCTCAATTCTTAAAATTAGAAGGTATGATACTTAACACAGCTCATATATTTGTGTTCCAGACTTGTGTTTTAATTATTTACAATGTAAATGTTGTGACTTGTTAAATTTGTTTATATACTGAATATTGTAGTGTGAATATGATGAATATGATATCTGACACATTAGATGGTTAATAAGGTGGAACTTTTACTTAGATTAGAGGAGCTTAATCTTGCTGATAATTTGTTTCAGCCTGCCATTTTTCTAGTCATGGGTTAAGTTATGGGTTTTCGAAATGATAAATCTGTTATTTCAATAACGTTGTATCAGCTTTATATTTTGTTGCTACAAAGCATTTTGAATTTCTGGTTTTTGCTGATACAACTCCATGAACTGAATTGTGAAATTTTCAAAACTTAGGTCTATCTTTATAAATTGAAAAATTGTGGAAAATACTTCTTGTCAGTAGCATCTCTCCTGCTACTGAAATCCTTCAATTCAGCCCTCATATAACCATTGGTGATTGTCATCTGATGAGACTGGTGCCCGAGAAACAACATCACTTATGATGAGGTCTGGGTACAACACTAAAAAATATACATATATTAGATTATTTAGAAGCTAGAGACACTTGAATATATATTTATTAATATCAGCCCCAACCAGTACCAAAACCAGTACCAACTATCTCGGGTAAATTTTCTGGAATTCCATGCTTAAGCCTAAAAAACAACCCAAGTTGCAGAATAAGACAAAAAAAAAATAAAGAATAAGAAAAAGAGATGATTTCCAATGCTATAATACATTTGGTCGTTACAGGACCAAACAACTTGTATTATACCGATATCCAGCATGTCATATCTAATTTTCATTGGCAGTTGATTGACAGCCCTCGAGATGATAGAGAAGCTAAACGGGAAGGTGGTGAACAGAGAAGGGCTGGATCAGCTTAAACTGCAATCCTTTTGTCATTGGAAAATACGAAGTTGCCTTGTTAGTGGTTATGATCCCCTTACTTTAATTCTTTTCTTTTTTTTCAATTTGTTTGTGCATCTTGCTTGTTTATCTTGTAGGATTTACGTTTTAGAGAAATTTAGAGATATGCCCAAGAGCCCAATATAACTTGTTCAATTAGATATTTCTCCATTCAAAATTGAAAAATAGTTATTTCCCCATCTAAATATAACTATTTTATTAATATACCCATTCTTCTAGTTAACCCAAGGTCTCGAACAGGCACCGCTGCATAATCCAGACTCAAATCAGAGACCCGAGTGAACCCAAGGTCTCGAACATGCTTGCTTGAACCTCTTACAATCCTTCCTAGAGCTTGAATGAGATCTCTCGACCTGAACTTGAACTTTTTTCTTTCAGTCAACAGTACATTGCATCTTGAGATAGCTTAATAAAGAGGTTTGCTTTCAACAGATTTTTCACTTTGAATTGGAAAATGGTACTCCTTACAACCAAGTGCTACCAGTACCAACTCCACATTTGTGAACTGACAATCATTGAGAAATTCAGCTATGCTTACTCCACATTTTAGTTTCTCAAATTTCCACATATTGAAGGAAGGGAGCCTGGAAATGATTGAGAATAACAGTATAGTTTAAAGTAAGGCTTAAAATTGTCAATTAGATATTTTATTAATATTAATATGAATTTTTTAGTCAAAGAAATAAAACTGGGTATATTAATAAAATAGTAATGTTTAGATGGGGAGTTAATTAATTTTCAATTTTGGATGGGGAATATCTAATTGAACGAGTTATGATGGGTATATATCTAAAATTCTCTAGGTTTTATTGTTGGTTGCAAATTAGGCCAAAGCAGTTCAAATTGTTGTTAAGGCAAAGTTACGATAATTCCAGGTTGTCTTTTGTTGGATTAATCCAAGCTGAACAACAAATCACCTTGAAGGGGTAATAAATGTTGAATTATCTAAGCTAAATTTATGGCTTACTTGTATGCTCTTCAATGTCATATTAACAAAAATTGGATTCATATGTTAAATGTATCCTAACTTTAATCTGTATTTTTTAATTTGCAGGCGTGTGCTCACACTATTAAGCTGGTCATTAAAAAGGCGTGTGCTCACACAATTGGATTCATATCTTAGAAGGACGACTTGTCTCCATGCTGAAGGATGGCAACTTGCTGCTCAACTGGCGTGAAATTTCATCTGACGAGAGTACAGATGAACGTAGCACACCGATCCCAGATGCCTCTGCAGATAGCAGTCCTTACTCGGATCAAGACTGGTTGTACTCCATGTGTGGATGGAATGTGTACTACAACAAAGAGGAGCACCAGAGGTAGGACCAGCATATCCCGCACACCTGTCACACACGTAACATACAAAAATATTTTAATTTTTCAAATAAGTAGTTATTGAATATCATGGCTAATATCATGGGAAATTATTTGAATGCAGGGAATTCAGTCAATCTGAAATTAACTCAATGTTTTAGTTAATGCATAACCAATCTGGACCGTCCGATCCGTACTGACACAATTTTTTAAAATGTCCCGTATGTTTCATCTCTGACCGAATTAGCTCGAATTATGATCAGACGGCCGAGACGATTTTTTTCTAAAGTTGCAATCAAGCACCATTTATGTAAGACTTTTCAAGTTAGATTAATTTTTCACGAGCGGGCTTCAAATATTTTAATTTTTTTGTATATGTATCCTGTCTTTATTTTTTAATTTTCTAATTATAAAAATATTAAAATTTATATGTTAAAAAACCGTTAAGTGTGATCTATATTACTTTATTTACATGTACATAAAAAAATATTACTTTTCTATTTTGATTTTATATGAATCAATAAGTTAAAAAATAAACGCTCATAATTTATCCACATCGGTATATTTTTGCAAGCTCTTGATACTCAAAATAAAATCGAAATTTCACCAAATCATACTCCTATTTCAATATTTTATTTATTTGTTTTCTATTAATAAAAAAATCAGCACAAAATACCCTCAATTTTGTTTACAATTATTTTTTATGGACTTGTGGTAACAACAACCAGGCCCGGATCCAAAATTGATGAATTTTGGGCCGAAGGGTCAATCTGTCAATGGATTATTGATGGGTCCACACAATCAAGCATCAAGACAAAAGATGGGAAGAAATGATATTTATATAAGTTGAAATGAAGTACCATTTATGTAGGACTTTTTAAGTTAAAATAGTTTATCGTGTTTGAAATATTTTTATTTTTTGAGTCTCTGTTATGTTTTTATTTTTAATTTTTAATAAAAAATATTACTTTATATGGTAAAATAAAACCATTAAGTATGATCTATATTATTTTCTTTACATGTACATAAAAAAAATATTATTTTCCGATTTTGACGTTATTTGGATCAACAAGTTAAAAAAATCAACGTCCACTATTTATCCACATCGGTGTATGTTTTTAAGCTCTTGAGAATAATTAAAATAAAATCGAAATGTCATGATATTTTACGTGTGCATAAAGAAAATAACATAGATCATAACTAAGGGTGTTATTTTGACATTTAAGTTTTAAATTTGAAGTTATTATATTTCTAAAAATGAAAGCATAATGTAGGCACAAAAAAATAAGACATTGGAACCCTCCTCATTTTCCATTTACAGTAATGATCATTTATGAAATTATATTATGATGACTGTGTATATTTATTTAATTGAACATTTTTTAAGCCGTGTTTCTTCTTAATTAAGATATTCAATTTCGTATTCAACATTATTCATTCAATTACCGTTCTCAAAAATTTATATACTCATTACTAATTAAAAACGTGTAAGAGGTGAAATAAAAAAGTATGTCCATTACCTATAAATAAAATAAAAATCCGACCGAAGTTGCATTTTATGATAGGTTCTGAGTTTTTTTCATTTGCAGTCTATTTTTTTATTTTTTTATTTTATTTTTTTAATACTAAAAAATAAAAAAAATCGGGAGATAGATTATTTAAAAATATTAACTTGTTAAGTAAAGTTATTGAACGGGTCAATACATCTTTTTTTCTATGATTTCGATTGGGTTCCGTTGACCAAACCGTTCAAGTTGCCCTGTGGCCGTGTCATATGGGCGGGGACTTGGTTTGGTGTGGCAAGAGAAATAAGTAAGAAGTGTAAAAAGATAAATAGTAGCTGCCCCAACCTGCAGCATGGTTTCCTGTGTGGAGTGTGCCACAGTGAATAAACCCAGGGCTTTCTTATAACTTGGCAACTCCGTGGAAAAAATGAAAGTCAACTTCCAAAAGTTTGTAGCAACCAGCGAGATATTGAAGGTGAAGAGAGAATTTCAATTGATCAGATTCAATGGCGTCCGGATTGTTTTCTTCCATCCAATCCCTCTCTGCCAACCTCCTTGAGGCCATTCGTGGCACACCTTCCACTTCGCACCACCAGGATCCACCTGTTACCGACCAACAGAAAAGTGTCAGAGAGGATTTGAAGAAGCTGAGTCAGATGCTTGCGATGATCCAGGCCGTTCAACAGGATGCTGAAGAGAGGGAGATTCACGACAGATCTGTTCGTCTGTGGCTGGAGGAGCTGAGAGGTGTGGGCTACCAAGCAGAGGATGTGCTGGACGAGTTCTACTACGAGGTGCTCAGATCCATAGTCGAGAGCGGAGATGTTGCCATTGAGGCCTACCATAGGGTCGGGGGTATGCTTTTTCTAAATGTGTCTTTTGGTACATTAATTATTGCACACAAGATGCTCGATGAAATGCATCGTTTTCTATTTCCTAAAACAAAAGAAGAAATGTATCTTTTCTTAATGCATGCTAACTAATGCTAGTTGAGTTATTTTACATTTATCTTTACTGCTATAGTGCCTAAGTGCTAAGATGATAACATACACCTGAATTGCCACATTTTTTAATCCTCATTGCCTAAAAAAAAAATACGTTATAGATATGAGACTTTAAGTCTTTAACCCTTCCGCACTCCATCCAAAACAACACCAAGTAAAATAAATCCTTGGGGTAACCCTTGTGTTAATTGCTTTTTATTTCTCAAGGAATTTGTAAGAGACTAATAGATTAATTTTTTTTTTTTTTTTGAGATTAATTAAAATGGGGTGACTAACACAAATTTTGATATTCAATTCTACAGGGACTGAGAGAAAATTTGCTGAGATGTATGCATCATCTTCCCTTGTTTCTTATTCATTTACTATTACCATGGCCTCCATTCCAGATGGCATGGCTGAGAAGATCAAGGCTATAACAGAGAGATTTAAAGAGATTTCAAATGATCGTAGGGTTCTTCAATTGAGGGAGGAGGATGGGACCCGGCTGGTTATCGGTCCACAAATCCGACCACCAACCAGCTCTTATGTGGATGAGAGAGTTATTTTTGGTAGGGAGAAGGAGAAGGAGAATATCATTAGCCTCCTCAACCCTTTAAATGATCCAGAATTTATGGTTCTTCCAATTATTGGGATGGGCGGGTTGGGCAAGACCACGCTTGCTCAGCTCGTTTACAATGACTCCAAGTTCTTGCAGTTGTTTGACAAGAGAGCTTGGGTGTCAGTCTCTGAGGATTTTGACCTAGTACGCCTAACTAGAGCAATAATTGAATCAATCAACAGAACAACTTGTGAGTTTTCTGAGCTAAGTACACTGCAAGATATTCTCAATGAAAAGATAAGAGATGTTAGTTTGTTTCTCGTGCTAGACGATGTGTGGAATGAAAATACAGAACTGTGGGAACGCTTTCAGGTTGCTTTAAAAGGTGGTAAAACTGTAAAAATATTGACAACCACCCGGAATACCTCGGTTGCTGAAATCATGCAGACAACATCTCCTATCCAGTTGGATTGCTTACCTGATGAAAAATGTTGGTCTCTGTTCAAGCATTTTGCTTTTAATAACGGAGAGGTAAGTAAAAATGAAAATTTGCTTGAAATTGGTCGTGGTATTGTCAAGAAGTGCAAAGGATCCCCTTTGGTTACCAAGGTGCTAGGAGGCATTCTCCGATATGATATGGATGAAGAGAAATGGAGAGAAGTTTTGGAAAGTGATATATCTGAAATAGATGAGAGTGGCAAAATTTTTACCCCATTGCAGTTAAGTTACCAGAAATTGCCACTACATCTCAAACCATGCTTTGTTTATTTGGCCATGTTTCCAAAAGGTAAACCGATTGATAAAGATCATGTGGTTAGGCTCTGGATGGCGCAAGGTTACATTAATAGCAATTCAAGAACTAAGAAAACATTAGAAGAAATAGGAATTGAGTACTTGAATGAATTGCAAGGCAGATCACTCATTGATTTTTGGGATTACAATGAGTGCTACGTTCATGATTTAATACATGATCTAGCAAGCCACATTTCTCAAAGGACAAACCAGCCTGTTTTAGAGAATGACAATCTACGGAATACTTCATACAAAATAAACCACCTATACTTAACCGAGAAGCATGGATTGTCAGGTGTTTTAGCATCCTGCAACTATAAGGGTATTCGAACATATGTAAGGGAATGCCCAAGAAATTACATAGATGATTCTGCCATTTTCTCTAAAATTACTTATGTGCGAGCTCTTCAGTTGTGGAATTGTATGCTGCCAGACACACTCAGCTCGTTGAAGCACTTGCGTTACCTTTCTATTACAGATAATAAGATAGAAAGCCTTCCTGAATCTTTATGTCTTCTTTACCACCTTCAAACTTTGGATGTGAATTGCCATAATATTCCAGAGTTACCTGAAAACATCAAATCCCTTATTAACCTTCGGTTTCTTCGGTTGTGTAGCGATAAAATCAAGCAGTTACCTGAATCCATATCCCTACTTCACAATCTGGATACATTATCCATAGAACCCTGTAGCTATCTCGAAAAGTTGCCCAGGAGCATAGAGAAGTTAACAAACCTGCATGTTCTAAAACTATCCGAGTATTTTATATGTAACCTGTCATCTGGAATTGGAAAATTAACAAATCTTATAACTTTACGTGGGTACTTTAAAGTCATGGGAAGTGACATGACCCGGGGGTTTGAAGAATTAAGTGATATGAATAGGCTTAGTGGGTTGATGTACATCTCAGGGCTCAAGAACGTTGGTAATATGGAATACTCTAGGAAGGCCAATCTTGTATCAAAGTCAAATCTACGCAAGTTAATTCTAAACTTTGAGGAAGACAAAAGGTTTTTGCAAGATCTTTTCCATATAGATGTCAGTTCAAGTACCAATGCAAAGAATGAGAATGGTGAAAAGATACAGGAAGGCGTACTTGAGAGCCTCCAACCTCATGGTTACCTCACAGAGCTTGAAATGTTAAATTACAGAGGAAGAAGAGTTCCTCATTGGTTGTTTGATCCATCAATAATGCCCAAGCTGACAACTCTAACTCTGCACTTCCATAAGGAGTGTATTTTCTTGCTGCCATTGTTGGGCCAACTCCTACATCTCAAATGTCTCAAAATATGCGGGAGTGGTGGCACAGAGATTCTATTTACAAATGATTCATCCAAGAAGCCTGCTGGAGTTAGTTTTTTGTCACATGAAGAATATTCATTCAATAAAATACTTAATTTGGGGAAGTGGCAACCAGGTGATGAACCGTGCCATAAGAAACTCATCATAAATAACTGCCCTAAATTATGGAAAGTAACTATTCCACAAAAGGTTGAGGTGTTGGAGGTAAATGCATGTGGTTGTCATGAAATCAAGTTCTCTTCACACTCTGAACTTAAAAGGCTTTCACTTTCTGGATGCCCCAATATGTTGATGCTCTCGGCCATCCCCCTAAAACTTGAGCAGCTGGATATAAAAGATTGTGGCTTTCAAGAAATCAACTTCTCATCACTATCTAAACTTCAAAAGATTTCGATCTTTAATTGTAGAGAGCTTGTCTCAATTTATTACAAAATTGGGGACTTACCTGTTCTTAGGAGTATTATGCTTTCTAGATGCCCCAATTTATTGATATTCTCGGCCATCCTGGAAGAAATGAAGCAGATCGATAAAATAAATAGTGGTTTTCAATCTGAGATTCAAAATGTTTCGATCTCTGACTATAGACAGGTTATCCCACGGGGGAGAGTGTCGCTTTCTTATTGCCCCAAATTAAGGATGTTCTCAGCCATCCCAGCTGAACTTTATATGCTGGAGATAATCTACTGCGGTATTCGTGAAATCATTTTACCATCAAGATGTAAACGGTTAGTAATCCATAACTGTCCAGAGCTAATTTCAGTTCATTGGAGGGATGGGGACTCAAGTTCTCTTCCGCTAGAAAAATTTGTTGATTGCCCGCAGTTGAAACACCTAAATATTCCAAAAGAAGTTGAAGTACTGGAAATAAAATCTTGCGGTACTCAAAAAATCTCTTTTTCCTCACAATCTAAGGTGCGGAGTGTTGATATCTATGGTTGTCCAGAGCTGTTATCGGTTAATTGGATGGATGGGGACGTACCATTTCTCAAGGATCTCTTTTTTGAGGGTTGTCCAGAATTATGGAGAATATCAGTAGTCCCAAACAAAATACACCAACTGGGAATAACTGAATGTGGTTTGCATGAAATCCAGTTCCCAAAACAGTGCAACATTGCTTCAGCTCACATTTCTGGCTGTCCTGAGCTCATATCACTTCAATTTCTGCAAGGAGATCTCCCATTACTTGAGAAATTCTCAATTAAATATTGTCCCCAATTTCACGAGGTTTTAACTATTCCATATCAACTGAAAGAATTAGAGATAGTTGACTGTCGTTTTCCTGAAATTCACCTTTTGCCACAATCCAAGCTCCAGCGATTAATCATCAGTGAGTGTGCAAAGCTAACAGCAATTAAAGGGTTGCAGTTCCCTATGGGTGATGTGTCACACCCAATGATGGAGATGGTTGAAATTCGTAATTGCCCCAGAATGGATTTTGGTACCCAGGGAAACAGCTACTTCTATCAGGTAAAGGATCTCTATCTCAACAGTACAACCCCCCCCCCCCACCCCCACACACACACACACACAGTGACCATTTGATTAATATCTCATTGAAATTATTTTTGTAACAGAGAGTTCAGAGGTCTAATTTGGAATATTATTTGTATGTAGGTCACGCAGGAGGCCTCACAGGATCTCGGTACAGAGGAGCCACTACAGCAAAAAATAGCATCAGCGACAGACGCTGTCGCCGGTTGCTGAAAGTATTTTTCTCAAAAAATAAAAATAAAAATAAATAAATAACTGGTTTTGGCGACCACTATTTTCAGCGACCATATCAGCGACCCCTTTTCTCCCCGTCGCTGAAAGTGTTGGGTAAAATAGAAAATAGTCGATTTCACGCGCACCAGTACTGAAATTGCGCGCCACCCCTTTTCTCTCCCTGCAATTCCGCCGATTCGCCGATCCAAAAACCCGTCTCCTCCACGCCACCCCTTTTCTCTCCTCCGTGCAAACGAGATTTTGGCAAGGAGCTCCGCCGATCCACCGATCCACCTCCGCCCCTCTCCACCTCGCGCGCCCCAGACCTAGACCCATTTGATTATATCGGAGCAAAAGGTACAAACCTCTTTGCAATTTTTCCATTTGATTATTCGAGATCAGTTGTTTAAGGCATCCATTTGGCACTAATTTTGTTTATTCAATTTCTCAAATATGCTCAGTTGGATCTGTCAGGGCTTGCCCGAAGTCAGATATCAGGACAAGAAACCAGTAATGCCTTAGCAAGGTGCCATGCAATCATAAATTCCCAGGTAATTTTTAACTAGTAATTCTGTACTGCAAGGATTACAATTTCATCCCCAAAATATGACAAGTCCCAGTTTAACCCAATTGCCAATGTTGGTTCATTTGACACTGATTTGTTTTGTAATTAAGCTTTATTTTATCCATTTCAGCTTTATTTGGCTCACTTTAACTCAATTGAGTCTCTTTTAACCTTGTGTAAAAAGCACAAAACAAACCAGAAAAAGGAACACAATAAATAATCGTCGGACTTGTTGAAGAAGTGTACTTCACTAGTTTAGTTCTGTAATCAGAGTGGACTCATGTTTGTTAGTACAAACACAGCTTGTAGAGCTCATCTGGTACCGGCCTTTGAGTAAATTTTATTGCATTGATGCATGCACTTTAAGTGTTTGATGAAATGCCCAGATGAAAATATAAATTTTGGTGAGAGCAGTGTGGTTGTCAATGATTGCCAATAACTAATAACATTTTTTTTTTAAATGTAACAGTCCAAGTTGGTAATGTATATGTATTTATGTGATTCTATAAAATGATAGAAATCGCCTTGCGCTGATGAGCGCAGCGGGTTGTCGGACCCGTTGTCGGGGTGTGACAGAAAAATCAATAACTAATAACATAGAGTATTAGTTTGGTAATCCTTTCAACAATTCATAAGGAGATTATTTTTGTTCAGTATTAGTAATAAGTTATAACCAAATCAAACTAAATAAATCCAAATTAGCATTGATTAGATCCAGTTAGGCCATGTGCGTCATGTGCTGATCTGTGTATAAGTTCCAGTTCTTCTCCTGTGCCAATGCATCATTGACACTCATGTTTCTTTCTAATGCTATTTCTTTCTAATGTTATTTCTTTCTAATATTTAAATACTTAATGACATATTAATGTATTATAAAACAGGAAAGCAAACTCGGAAAGAAAGGAGCAAAAAAATTTATGATTTCCATCACAACACTAGATTTGTGACATCCACCAGGTAATTGACTAAATTCTTAAGGTACTGTTTTGCATCTTAACTCTTTTTAACTCTGTTTCAATTGCACAAAGTGCAAGATTTGTCTCTGCATTGACATGTACCTCATTACTGCTATCACTTTTTATGTTTTGGTGATATCCAATATTAAGAATTCTCCCTCTCTAGGTAAAAATGTGAATTCTACTAGCTGATGTGTAGGCTTGTCTTTTATATGTAGGAAATGGTTTTAATTACTTACATAAAAATGATATCCAAATCCTACTACATTTCAACTAGTTGATCACAATGAAATAAAAGGGGAGCTAAGTTGTATGATTTGAATGTCAATCTAACTTGAATGAATGATTCCTCAAAATCAATGAGTTTTGCAATCTGGTATGCTAGCTATTTGTTAATCGAAATCATACCATCTATTATTGCCAACTGAACTCTCTCCTTTGCTGACTCGTGAGATTGTAATTGTTAACACTACTTGTGGTTATGCAGTTTTTCCTTATGCAACATAATAGGGTATTGTACTAATATCTTATAAATGTATATGTCATAATTAGGAGTAATGGAGGTGCTAATTATTTTATTTGCAGAGCTTTCGATGCAGGTGTAGGTGAGACCGAGTACGTGACCAAAATCATTTCACAAATTGTACGAAACAGATATCCTGGCGCCTACGGGAAATATAGTGATTTCCCCAAAGATACTAAGTCGATATGCAAGAATGAGTTTTTGGTGAGAAATTTTTTTTTTTTTAAATGTCTAATTACAGGGAAGATTGTTAACGTCTTTTTTTATGATGCATTGCAGAAGTACTAAGTTTTCTGAGGACGAAAATATTGATGAGGCTTGGAAAACATTTAAGAGAATAGCAGACAAAAACCTACAGAACCATTTGAGCAAGTGTAAGGACGAGGCTAAGAAGTTGTATGGCACAAATATTCTAGATTGGAAGCAACACCAGAGGCCTTCCACTTATGATTGGATCAAGCCAAATGTCTAGCCAGATTTGTGCGACTATTGATGCACTGAGGCATTTGTTAAGCGGTCAGAAAGAAATAAGAAAAATAGAGCCAACTCCGGAGAAAAAGCATTTGCCTCGATCGGTGAACATGTTGGTTCACAAACAACGATTTGTAAGATGCATTTCATTAAATTAATCAATTTTCATTTCAATTGAATTGAACTAACCTTAACAATCTTCCTTTTTATTGAAATTATCTTTTAAATTCTTAATAGGAGAAGGAAATCAATCGCGAACCCAGATGGCACGATGAGCTGTTCAAGCTTACCCATACCAATAAGAAGACGGGTGCATTTTGTTCCACGAAGGCAGAAGGGACACAGGTAATAGAACATAACAACCATTTACTAATATATATTCATGTACAAAACATGGGTTTATATGTTATAAAATATACAGAAATAATATGAGACTAAAATGAGGGAGAAGCATGGGGATGAAGTCAATTGGCCTTGAATTGACGAGAGCATCTGGCACACAGTGTCGGGTTTGAATGCTCACGGTGATAACTATGGCCTCGGTGCTCTAGGTAAAATGCACTTTCCTAAAAACTATAAATTTATTTTTGAATTTGTAAGTAGTAATAATTATCTTAATTTTTTGATGTTCCAGCGAAGACAAGATCCATGATTCGTACGAGTGGGTCGAGCAGTAGCCAGTCTTCTTCGCAGACGATTTCTTCAGCACCAGTGCCTCAAAGTTTAACACAAGACCAAATAAATGTGATATCCAGTCAGGTTCTTGCCTCGGTTGAAACAAAACTCGACGAATTTTTCAAGAGGGCGAATAAGAAGTTAAAACTTATGGTTTCACATTCTTTGACTAATCAGGTACCTTATAGATAATTCTTGTTTTTGCTCAAGCCTAGTGTATGGTACGGTATAATATGATGCCCCAGCTTTGATCACCACGTTTTGAATTTAATTATCGTTTGAATATGTGTTCATGGAGGTTTACACATGCATCTATGAGTTTCTCACAATCTTATATACTTAACTCATCAGTTTCTACACAAGGTTCTAATTTGACTGACAATTTTACCCTTTCCTGACAGCCCATCTTTGAAAAATGATTGTGGTTAATTGGCTACATAGAAATTTTGGTTCTTTATATGAAAATGATTGTCTGGTCATGAATTGTATGCTAACAAATTATCAAAAATTATAAAGGTCCAGAACTCAGTGGAATCCTCTGTTTTGTGAAGGTCAGATTTGTGCCAGCTCACTGTTTTTTTGTGAAGTTTCTTCTTTGCTGCCTGAGATTTCAGTAATTACTTAAAAATCCTAAAAAGTTCCAATAAATGGGAAGTTTGGTACTGGGGTACTTATCAGTTCATATCATAACTATGTATGCAATTTGAGGTCACTCCATGGGGTGTAGCCCGGTTTAACATTTTAGTTTATTGGGACTTTTTTTGGAAATGGTATTTGCATCAGTATAATGAAGAACCAAGGTTTGAATAAAACCGTATCGAGTTAGAAATTGATAGTGTTTGCATGAATGACCTTATACCTGTTTCTATATATATTTATCAGGAAATCCGGTTTTAAATTGAGAAAATAAATTACTGCTTAAGTCCGAATTTTGGCTTCTTATTTTTGACTAATTAAGTCTGAATTTTGACTTAATTCCTTCAAAAAAATGTACATAATTGATTATATTTTTCTATTATTGACAGGGAAGTTCGAGCTCGCACCATACATCGATGCCCAATATCTAGGATGAAGTCGGGGATGAGGGAGAGGATGACGATAGTGACAACTCGGATGACGATGTTTGATGTTATTTGGTTGGATGTGTGATGCTTAGATGTTTTGTATTAGATGTTATTTGGTACGATGTTTGATGCTTAGATATTATGTTTGATATTATTTGGTACGATGTTTGATGCTTAGATGTTTGATGTTACTTGGTACGTTGTTCACTTGTTTGATGCTTAGATGTTATTTTGTGCAATGTTTGATGTTTTATTTTTAAAAGATGTTTGATGTTATTTGGTATCTTGTTATATGTTGATATTAAAAGGTTACGAAGCACACGATATTAGATATTGGATGGAATTATTAGAATAATAAATGACAAACAAAAAATAATGCTTACATGAGCATTTGGCGATTGGTTTTTGACCATCAGCGGCGTTTAATAGATGGTCGCTGACTAAATAGATTGGTTTTTGACCATCAACGGCCGTATTTTAAACATTAGTGACTAAATAGATGGTCGCTGAAAAAAGATATCACCGACCGGATTTTAAACATCAGCGACTGAAAGTTGGTTGCTGAAAAAAGGTATCAACGACAGGATTTTAAACATCAGCGACCAAAAATCGACGCTGAAAGCCTCTAGATGACGTCAGCAAACACTATCAGTAACCAACAAAATTGGTCGCTGGAAAGGTATCAGCGACCGGGATGACGTCAATCAGCGACCGGTGACGTCATCATGCGAGTATCAGTGACGATGCTTTCTGCGACTGGCCATCTGCGACCAAATTCAGTCGCTGATGAGTATTAGCGACCGGCGCAGTTATTATCAGCGACCGCATTTCCGGTCGCTGATACTCTTTTTTGCTGTAGATTCATTCAACTGACATTCACTTTTTCTAAGGGCAATCGAGTTGGATAAGTGCTGCCAGAGGGTATATATCGGTAACATTCTCAACTAGATCAGTACATGACATCTTTTCTTTTATGCAGGGTCGAGCATTCTTTTTAAGCAATTGATCGGATATTAGACCCACAAACTGATGAGCCCATACAATCAAGCACCATGACAAAGAGATGGTCTTACCTGAGCTGAGACCACTAGAGAATGTTGCTACAGCTAGGAATTCTTTTTTTTTTTTTTATTAATAGGACATGCAGAAATTAAAAGGACTATTAAACTTGTCATATATAGATATGTATTAGTACTCCCCAAAGATTGCAATTTCATTAAGTGGAGCCGGTATTTACTAATTATGGCCTCACTCAATGTAGCACTTGTACCAGATTTGTTCACCAAAATTGTACTATCTGATATTTGATGTTGAAACCTAAAATGCTCAATAGAGCTCGGAAATGACTCAATCCTGAAATTAAACAGCATTATTGGCTGTATTTTAAAGAAGGGTGTCAGCATTCAATTAATGATGTTTATATGGTTTTGTTTGTATGTACTAGGTGAAGAAGACATGAATGTAAAGTTAGTGGAGAGGAGAGAACCAAAGCTACATAACATAGCCGTTGAAAGAAGTATAAGAAGAAGAATGAATAAATGAAAAATTTATTTTAATTTTATTTTTGCGGTTGTGGATGCGGAGAATAGAAGGGTGCTTTCTTTGTTAAACACCTCTCTCAAACCCTGCTAGATGTTATGACCTCAATTAGAGATATTGGTTAGTTTCCAAAATTTCTCTATAGTTTTTTAATTGTTTTGGCAAAATCGTACTGGTAAATGCCTAGTAGACTGATGATGTTGCTGAAGTGAAAATAAATTATGTGTTTCATTCCAGATAACATTCTCTGCAACGGCCTGCGTTTAATTGATGGTAAAGTATATATAATTATAGATTCTTAAACCGTTTGTTCAATGAATCTTATATTTCATTTTCTTGGCTCTGTTTCTTGATAAAATTTCGGCTCTGTGATGGAAGCAGGGCCAATGTTTTTTTTTTGACGAAACAAGTGGGGTCAAGCCCCACTTTGAGGGCCAATGTTGGAATTCTGTCATATGGTATGGGCGTATTTGCAATTTTCCATGAAGTATAATTTGCTTTGAATAAGTATTAACTTGGCTGTATTAATGTTATTGGCACTGGTGATGCAGCATACCAGTTGTTAATTGTTCTGTTTTTAGTTTGTTGTGGGACTGAATCAGAAATTGTCCACTTTGTCAAACTGATCATTTGACAGTCTCGCAGTCATTATCGATTTCAGAATATATTATTTTTATATCTATTTTTTCATTTTATCGTATTATGGCATGATTGACCATTATATATTTTTATAGTAAACAGATGTAATGTCATTTATTTTAATTATATCATTTACTCTGTACATTGTTGTTGGTCTTATGTCGTAGTCCAGAAAATAATTTTTATCTAGTACCACCCTCATAATTTAACACTAATGATAGTTGTGGGATAATAAATATAAAGATTATTTGTGGCAAGACCTATCCATGTGCAGCTATTAGTATAGATCCCTTTCACACGTTAAGCAATAGTCATATAATCTTCTCTTCTCTTATATTATGTAGATGTCCTCATCTGCCAACGCTTATGATTTAATTCGCTGGATTTTAAACGGTTAAGATCAAAAAATTCTGCAATTGTGATTTTATGTGACAATGTATTGACATTTATTGTGTTCAAGTTTGTATGTAGATCTCTGAACACCCGCTACACTGATTTTCTCCTTTCAATTTCTTCATATAAATGTTGACATAAAGTATTTAATTGATAATAAGAAAGTAATTAACATATTGCTCACTAAATATTGATTTTCTTCCAATTTAACGGAGAGGTGAATTAAAGACAAACTTCATTTTATTGTTGAATAAAGAAAAATTATAAAAACACAAATGATGTTGTAGATGAAAATATTTGGTCTAATTATCTTGTATTTTTTATATTTTCTGTTTGAATTTTGAACCCGTACTTTGCTACGGACAAAACTAGTTTCTATATTTATAGCTAACAAAATCGGTAATCAAATCTTGTACATATGGTTCTCATCTTTATATTTATTATAAGCCCCTTATTATTTTAATATTTATTTATTCATAAACATGTAATTCCATTTTATTTGGTTATTTGCAAGTGGATATTATTGTTACTATCATTAATGATATCAAATAATATGACCAATCAACATTTTATTATGACTAGTCTATATAATATGAACAATTAATTACCTTCCATACCAAAATAGTTAAAAAGTATTAACTTGTAAAAAAATTATAGTGACTTATATGCCAAAAATAGTTATGAGCAACAACAATATATCAGATTTTTAAAAATTGGATATTTAATAATTGATCTTGAAAATTAGTTGTATAAGTGTATATATTTTATTTTTTCTGTGTAACATCCTGAAATTGTAAAACATATGAAATCATGTAGGGGCAAATTTTAACTCTTAAAAAATATTAATTAATTAAAAATATTATGAGGGGCTATATGCAATAGTAAAAAAAATAACTACTATATGCATGTCAGCCTAAATTTTCATGAAACTGAAATTTGATTGTGCCTTAGCAATTCACATTGAAAAGAATATAATATGAAGTTCCTTTATTCGGTGGTGGAACCACTTCTCCCTTTTTCATTAAGAAGTAAAGTAATGAATATATATAAGATTCATTACAATTTTTACTGTAAGTGGTTCGACCACCGAATAGTGTGATAGTCTGATAAGATTAATGATTTGATTCAAATGAATATATATATATATATATATATATATAGAGAGAGAGAGAGAGAAAGAGGGGGGAGGGATCAAGTTACAACAAAGTTACCACAACCATTTTCTACATTTTGAAATTTCAAATCGTCGATCCAAACCGTTTAACATGATCTCCACAATAAAATGTGCTTCCAAATTAAATTTTACATTTTTTTTAATTTTTTTAGTATTTATTAAGATGGGTACAAAATTCAATGGTCATAATTTGACTAGTTTTTGTAAAATACTTAATAAATAGTAAAAAAAATTCAAAAAAATGTAAAATTTGATCTGGAAGCATATTTTATTGTAGAGATCATGTTGAACGGTTTGGATCGACGATTTGGAATTTCAAAATGTAGAAAATGGTTGTGGTAACTTTGTTGTAACTCAAAATTGTTGTAACTTGATCCCTCCTCATATATATATATATATATATATATATATATATATATATATAGATAGGCTATGGTGAGTTGTGAAGTAAAACATCGTTTTACTTCACGCCATATTTTCATTTTGAAAATCCAAACAATTGATCCGAACTGTGCAACTTTTTCTAAATATTGAAATGTGCTTGGAGACTAAATTTTACATTTTTTGGAATTTTTTTACTATTTATTAAGCCACTTTGAAATCGCTGATCCACTGTAAACAGTAAAATTTTCTGGACCACCGGATCAGCGATTTTCAAAGTGGCTTAATAAATAGTAAAAAAATTCCAAAAAATATAAAATTTAGTCTCCAAGCACATTTCAATATAGAGAACATGTTGAGCGGTTCGGATCGGTTGTTTGAATTTTCAAAATGAAAATATGAGCGTAAAGTAAAAATGACATCTTACTTTACAACTCACCATAGCCCAGCTCTATATATATATATATATATATATATATATATATATATATATATATATATATAAGATTCATTACAATTTCTGCTGCAAGTGTGATAGTCTGATATACCATATAGCAAAAACATATTACATAAATGATTTGATTCTTTTTGTAGCATTGTTTTATGCCATATTGCCCTGCACCAGTGTCGTATTGTATCAAGACTTTTTTTTTTTTATTATTTTTGATTGGTTTCAGTTCACCAAACTTTTCAAGTTGCCATGTGGCTGGGCAGGGACTTGGTTTGGTGTGGCAAGAGAACAACAACGAGAGTCCATAGTAATTAGAAAGAATTGAAAAAAAAGAAACCCATGGGTTGCATACCTAGGAAAGTAAGAATCCCTCAAGTCTTCTAGTCAAACAACCAGCCAAAGAGAGAAGAGATTGAAAGTGAAGAGAGGGAAAGAGAGTTTCAATTCAGTTCCATTGAATCTAATGGCATCCGAACTGTTTTCTTCCATCCAATCCCTCTCCACCAAGCTACTGGAGGCCATTCGAGGCACCACATCCCCTTCGCACCAGCAGGATCCAGCATCCCCTGTTTCCAATCGAAACGAAAGCATAAGAGAGGATTTGGAGAATGTGAGTCGGATGCTTGAAAGGATCCAGGCTGTTCAACAGGATGCCGAAGAGAGGGAGATTCATGACAGATCTGTTCGGCTGTGGCTGGCGGAGCTGAGAGGTGTGGCCTACCAAGCGGAGGATGTGCTGGATGAGTTCTACTACGAGGTGCTCAGATCAATCGTCGACAGCGGAGATGCTGCCATCGAGGCCTACCATAGGGAGAGGGGTATATATACTACTCTGACATTCCAATTTTGACTTTCAATGAAACTCAATTCAAACTTTGACTCCAAATTGAAACTAGCTGAACTAAAACCCGAGATCCTAGATTAATTTGAAAATAAAATTTTCTCATCCTGAAATGGTACGTTGTGCCCCTTTTCTAAATGTATCTTTTGGTACTTTAATTATTGCAAACAAGATGTTCAATGAAATTCCGGTGATTATTTCATCATTGTACGTAAACGGTAAACCTAGCAAAACTTGGCACACTTATTTTGTCATACTGGCTCTCATGTGTGTATGCTGACTAATGTGATTGAGTTGTTTTCCATTTATCTTTACTGGCATAGTTCCTAGTTGGTCAGATGATAAGCTACAGTTGAAATGTCACATTTATAATCATCATTGCATTAAAGAGGTTATACCTATGGGACTTGTACTTATGCATCCAAAACAACACGAAGAGAAAAAAATAGAAAATCTAAAAGATCCTTGGGGTAACACTTGTGTTAATTTTTCTTGACTTCTCAAGGAATTTGTAAAGACTAAAGACCAATAACATTTTTTAATTTTGAGATATAGATGGGGATTAGTAAAAGAAATTTTGATATACAATTCTGCAGGGACTAAGAGAAAATTTGCCGAGATGTACACATCATCCTCCATTGCTTCTTATTCATTTACTATTACCCAGGCCTCTATTCCAGATGGCATGGCTGATAAGATCAAGGGTATAGCAGAGAGGTTTGAAGAGATTTCAAATGCTCATAGGGATCTTCATTTGAGGGAGGAGGATGGGACCCGGCTGGTGATCGGTTCACAATTTCGACCACCAACCAGCTCTCATGTGGATAAGAGAGCTATTTTTGGTAGGGAGGAGGAGAAGGAGCAGACTATTAGCCTCCTGAACCCTTCAGACGGTCCCAACTTTATGGTTCTTCCTATTGTTGGAATGGGTGGGTTTGGCAAGACCACACTTGCCCAGCTTGTTTACAATGACTCTACAATTTGTCGGTTGTTTAACAAGAGATGTTGGGTATCTGTATCTGTAGATTTTGATCTAGTGCGGCTAACCAAAGCTATCGTTGACTCGATGAGTGACACTCCTATTCAGTCTTCTGAGCTAAACATACTCCAAGATGTTCGCAAGGAAAAAATAAGAGGTGATAGCTTGTTTCTCGTGCTAGATGATGTGTGGAATGAAAAAAGAGACATGTGGGATAGTTTTCGAGTTGGTTTTCTTGGTGCTAAATTTGTAAGAATTTTGATGACGACTCGCAATATATCGGTTGCTAAGGTCATGCAGACAACAACACATTTTACGTTGGGTTCCTTACCCGATGAAAATTGTTGGTCACTATTTAAGCATTTTGCTTTTGGCAATAGGGAGGCAAGTGAAAATGCAAATTTGCACAAGATTGGTCGTGGTATTGTGGAGAAGTGCAAAGGCTCACCTTTGGCAATAAAGGCACTTGGAGGCATTCTCAGTTATGAAATGGAGGAAGAGAAATGGAGGGAAATTTTAGAGAGTGATATATCAGAAATAGATGAGACTGGAATGATTATGCCAGCATTACGGTTAAGTTACCAGAAATTGCCGCGACATCTTAAGACTTGTTTCCTTTATTTATCCATGTTTCCGAAAGATACACCATTTCAGAAAGACATGGTGGTTAGGCTCTGGATGGCACAAGGCTATATTAATGGCAATACAAGAAATTCAAAAACAGTGGAAGAGATCGGAAATGAGTACTTCGATGAATTGCAAGGCAGATCACTTGTTGAGATGGCACATGCTATATATTTTTCCAATGAGTACTTTTTGCTGCATCATTTAATGCATGATCTAGCAAGATCCATTTCTGAAGAAGCTTGCCAACCTGGTTTACAAAATGACCAACAATGCTATGGTCCTCCCAAAATATGCCATCTGTACTTAAACAAACAAGATGAATTTTTGGGCTCTTTATTACCACCCGGCAACAGCTGGTCTATCAGAACATTTATAAAGGAATGCCCAAGCAGTAAGAACTTTGACTTTGCAATCTTCTCTGAGATTGCATGTGCAAGAGCTATTCAGTTGAGGTACTCCTTGTTGCCAAATACACTCGGCACATTGAAGCACTTGCGCTACCTATCTGTTGAAGATAGGCAGATGGAAGCACTTCCTGAAACTTTATGTCTTCTTTACAACCTCCAAACTTTGTATGTGGATAGCTATTATCTTCGGGAGTTACCTAAATGTCTAAACAACCTTATTAACCTTCGGTATTTTGAGCTGAAGAGTGGCAAAATCCAGCAGTTACCTGAATCTATCTTCCTGCTTCGTAACTTGCATACACTATCATTAAGATATTGTACAAAACTCAAAGTCTTTCTGTTGAGATTTATGCAATATATAGAACTATAGGGTCCTTTTGGTAAGATAGGAATTATATAGATTCGTGAGGTTATGGATGTAAGATGTAATGCCTTTATAGGCACAAAGGTGAACAAGGAATAGAACAAGCTTTTCATATTCAGATCTATTTTCTAATTCTATTTGGTATCAGAGCTGGAAAAAAACCTAAAAACGCAACACTGTAGCAACCCGTGGTACTGTAGCAGCGAACCGCCGCCCCCCTCCGCCAAGACCGCCTGAGCACCGTCGGACCTCCGCCTGGCCCCGCCTACCTCCGCCTAGGCCGCTGCTGGCCAGCACAGCCGCCTAGGAGGTCCGCTGGTCAGATCTGCCATGGACTGATCTGCTCCGCCCAGATCTAACCTAGCCGCTGCTCCGCCTACCTCCGCCCGGTTCAGCCTCTCCCTTCCCTCCTCTCTCAGCCGAGCACCATAGCTCCGCCCTAGGTCTCTCTAAGTCAGCAGTCGGTTTTTTTGCTTTCTCTCTTCTAAGGTCAGCCGAGCCTTTTTTTGCTTTCTCTCCCTTCTAGGCCGAACCAAAGGTAAGAGGGTTGCTATTTGCTTGATTTGGCCGGCGTGGGGGGCCTTTAACCCCACGATACCCGAGAAGCGGGTTTGGATCGGGTTCTCGATCGGGTTTGATCGGGTTTAAGCTCGAATCTTGATGAGATAGATCAAGATCGAGTCAAGAAAGAGAGAGATGGTTTAGATTCGTCTTGAGGAAGCAAGATCGGATCTTTACGAGAGATACGAGTGATCAGATCAAGAAAGGGAAGGAAGTCGCGTGTGATCTGTGTGATCGAGACTTGGATCCTTTGAGAGAAGATGTCAACAAAGAGCTCGAAGGGTAAAGGGGCTCTAGAACTACTGACAGGTGTTGATCCAGAGGTTCTAAAGGTGTTGGTTGGACTCATACAGGGAGCCAGTGCCTCGACCAATACCCTAGCACGTGATCCACCGCAAGTGAAGCTAGATCTCCAAGCTGTGGAGCTTAAGCTTGATGGACCGGCCACATATCTGAGTTGGTCGCGTCAGATCGAGACTGCTCTAGAAGGGAGGAAGCTCAAGGGGTATCTGACAGAGGATGAGCCAGCGAGTGGTACTACTCAGGCCGATGAGTGGAGGACCACACATGCGTTGATCTACACCTGGTTGCTCAACTCGATGAAACAATCGATCGCCTCTTCAGTAGATGGCATTCGCCTTGTGAAGGACATCTGGGCAAAGCTGAAGAGGACCTATGGTGGGACTGAGAACCACATGAGGGTGTTCCAGATTCAGCAGGAAATAGAGGCTGTGGTGCAGGGAGATAGGATGATTCAAGATTACTCCTTGGATCTGGAAAAGCTGTGGGCAGAGTTTGATCACTTCTCACAAGTGTCGTGCTGCATTGATCCGAGCTGCAAGAGTCGGGAGCTTCTTACACGGATAAGGACTATGCAGTTTCTGTCTCATCTGAACTCGGCCATTGATCGAAGGAGATCAGTTCTCCTAGCCCAGCCGAAGATCCCTTCATTGGATGAGGCCATTGCTGCGATGATGCAAGAGGAGAGTCGTATGAGGATACATGCTGAGCCGAGTGGACCTCCAGGTACACGATCAGCTTTGACCGTCTCGAGCTCAGATATGACAGATGATGAGGGGGAGATTGCACAGTTGAAGGCAAGATTGGGGAAGGAATTCGAGGTGAAGGATTTGGGACAGCTTAGGTACTTTCTTGGGATTGAGGTGGCTCGTGGAGCAGAGGGGATTGTTTTATCCCAAAGGAAGTATGTCCTAGACTTGCTCACAGAGACAGGCATGTTGGGGTGCAGGCCTGCAGTTTCTCCAATTGATGTGAAGGCCAAGATGAGTGCAGAGGCAGGAGAACAGGTTGATCGTGAGAGGTACCAGAGACTGGTAGGCCGATTGATCTATCTGGGTCACACTCGTCCCGACATATCATTTGCAGTAAGCGTGGTGAGCCGCTACATGCATGACCCTAGAAAGGGCCATATGGACGCAGTGTATCACATTCTGAGGTACCTGAAGAGTGCACCAGGGAAGGGCTTGATTTTCAGGCAGAATGGGCACATGAACATTGAGGGCTATTGTGACTCTGACTGGGCTAGCTGCCTCGATGACAGGAAGTCTACATCTGGCTACTGCATGTTTGTAGGAGGCAACTTGGTCTCTTGGAAGAGCAAGAAGCAGCCGGTTGTTGCGAGATCGACGGCAGAAGCTGAGTATAGGGCTATGGCATTGGGAGTTGCTGAGATGCTGTGGCTGAAGAGGTTACTGGAAGATCTCAAGGTGAATCACGTAGAAAAAATGAAGTTGTGGTGCGATAGCAAGTCAGCAATCAGCATTGCTAACAATCCTGTGCAGCATGACAGAACCAAGCATGTGGAGATCGATAGGTTCTTCATAAAGGAAAAGCTGAAAAGTGGACTATTGGAGCTGAGTTATGTAGCTACTGGAGATCAAGTAGCTGACTGCCTCACCAAAGGACTTGGCGCAATAGATCTGGTTAGGTTATGTGGCAAGATGGGCTTGAGAGATATCTTTTGCCCATCTTGAGGGGGAGTGTTGAGATTTATGCAATATATAGAACTATAGGGTCCTTTTGGTAAGATAGGAATTATATAGATTCGTGAGGTTATGGATGTAAGATGTAATGTCTTTATAGGCACAAAGGTGAACAAGGAATAGAACAAGCTTTTCATATTCAGATCTATTTTCTAATTCTATTCTTTCCAAGGGGCATAGAGCAGTTAACTAGGCTGCGTATTCTTGATTTATCAGTATCTCTTATCAGCATGCCATCTGGAATTGGAAAATTAACAAATCTTAAACCTTTATGTGGGCATTTTAGTGTCATGGATCATGACATAACTGGGGGGCTGGGAGAACTTCAAAATATGAATAATCTTAGTGGGTTGTTGTG
The DNA here is from genome assembly GCA_025461045.1 of Carex parvula. Classification (NCBI taxonomy): domain Eukaryota; kingdom Viridiplantae; phylum Streptophyta; class Magnoliopsida; order Poales; family Cyperaceae; genus Carex; species Carex parvula. Next base: position 131,119 of record JAJGRW010000647.1, on the reverse strand, counting down.
CATATCAGGACTCAGAGAAATCGGCGATGTGGAATACTCCAGGAAGGCCAATCTTGCATCAACGCCAAATTTACACAAGTTAATTTTAAACTTTCAGGAAGATAAATTTATGCTGACTTGCGGAGTTAAGAAACTCCATTTAATTGTTCGTTCTAGTAAAAACACAAAGAATAAGAATGATGAAAAGATACAACATGATGTACTCCAGAGCCTCCAACCCTGTGGTAATCTCACAGAGCTTACAATATTAAATTATGGGGGACGAGTTTTGCCTTCTTGGTTGCTTAATCCATTACTTCCCAAACTGATAACTCTTACTCTTAACTTTTGGAGTGAGCCTAACTTCTTGCCACCATTTGGTCAACTGCAATATCTCAGGTTTCTCGAAATATCAGGTAGTTTTGGTGTTGGATTTGGATTTGTGGGAGATGAGGTCAGCACATATTCATTGTTGGTAGAATATGGTTCTTCCAAGCAACCCAAGGAACCCAGTTACCCATCACTTGAAGTGCTCTCATTGAAGTACCTGTTTAATTTGGTGGAGTGGCAGGCACATGATGGCGACTTTCCCCGTCTTAAGAAGCTTGTTATAGAAAATTGCCCGAAATTACGGAAAATCGCAACAATTCCTCAAAAAGTTAGAGATGTTACTTTCGCATACTGCTCAAAATTGGAACTCCTAACATGTCCATCAGTAATTAGAAAACTTAGGATACACAAGTGTGGCTTTCATGAAATTATGTTCGGGTCAATATCTGAGGAAATATCCATCTCAAACTGCCGAAAGCTAAAGTTGATCAAATGGGGGGATGGGAGCTTAAATTATATTAGAGAAGTTAGTTTTCAATACTGCCCAAAATTGGAACTTGTAACCATTCCAGTTGGAACCTTGAAACTGAAGATATATAAGTGTGGCTTTCGTGAAATCATGTTCCAGTCGGTATCTGAGAACCTAACAATTTCAAACTGTGTAGAGTTAATCTCGGTTAATTGGAGGGACAGGAGCTTAAGTAATGTTACAGAAGTTTGTTTTAAATACTGCCCAAAAGTGGAACTTGTAACCATTCCAGTTGGAACCTTGAAACTAGAGATACGCGAGTGTGGCTTTCGTGATATCATGTTCCGGTCAGTATCTGAGAACCTTGAAACTCCAGCTAATATCGATTAATTGAGTGATGGGGACCTAAATTACGTTGCGGATGTTACTTGTGCATGTTGCCCAAAATTGAAACTCAAGTTCCTGTGAAGGATGTGTTACACTCCATGTCCCAGATGGCTGGAATTTATGACTGTCCCAAATTATATTTGGGCAAAAGATATTTCTTCAGGTACAGGATCACCATGTGATGAGCATTTTATAACCTTTTCAATACTCTATGTCTTTAAACACAAATCTGTTTTGCTAATTACTCTACCATTTTTAATTACACTAATCTATTTTGCTCATGTATTTGGAAGGATAAAACACTGCCACTATCACTCAAGTTTCTGGAACTTAATTATTGTGACAAGCTAAGCTCCTTGCTGTTGCCTATCCGTTCAAAACCATTCAAGCATTCTCAAGGTTCTTGTGAAAATGAGGTGCCCAAAGCTGGCTGTGTTGGAAGGTTTTCATGGCCCGTTGAATCTGAAAACTGTGGAACTACTACACTGTGGGAACATAAGCATCTCTCCTCGTATTACCATTAGTGATTGTCCTCTGATGAGAGACTGGTGCCAAAGAAACAGCATCACTTCCTATGAGGTATGGTACAACACTAAAAAATATACATATATTAGATTATTTAGAAGCTAGAGAGCCTTGACTATATATTAATTAATAGCATACCCAACCAATACCAACTATCTTGGGTTAATTTCCTGGAATCCATGCTTAAGCCTCGATTGATTCACAAAACATAAAAATAATAACCAAAGTTGCAGAATAAGACAAAAAAATAATAAGAAATCAAGAATAAGAAAAGGAGGTGATTTCCAGTACTAGAATATATTTGATCATTTCAGGACCAAGCAGCTTACATTTGTCCAGCATAAATCCTCTAGAACTATCTTAACTTACCTGAATTTCATGTCTAATTTACATTGGCAGCTGATTGACAGCCCCCATGATGATAGAGAAGCTAAGCTGGAAAGTGCTGAACAAAAAAGTGCTAAATGGGAAAGTGATGAACAGAGAAGGTATGGATCAACTTAAATTGTAATCCTTCTGTTATTGGGGGATTTAGGTTTCACCGTTGGTTGCAAATTAAGCCAAAGCAGTTCAAATGTTTGTTAAGGAAAAAGTTACAATAATACCAGGTTTCTTCTGTTGGATTAATCTAAGCTGAACAACAAATCACCTTGAAGCCGGAAAAAGGTTGGTATAAACTCGATACAGATGGGGCACGAAATAGACCAACAGGTAATGCTGCTGCTGGAGGTCTAATACGAGACGAGCATGGCTTTTGGATGGGAGGATTTCAAGCATCATTAGGCTCGATTTCAGTTCTAAATGCTGAACTCAAAGCTGTCCAACTTGGACTTCAAATGGCGTGGGGAAAGGGGTTTAGCAAGATGATTGTGGAGACCGATTCTGTAGAAATTTTCCAGCTTTTACAGAGTGAAAGAGAGGAAGCTGAGAACAGCACTTTGGAGCAAATTCGGGTGTTGTTGGCCAAAGATTGGGAGGTGAAGATCATGCTAACCGAGAGAAAATGGAATAGTTGTGCTGATCTATTAGCAAAAAATGCACTTTCAAGTGGCATTATTTTTAGACCCTTAAATTTTATCCCTCATTTTATAAATAATTTATATTGTGCGGATGTATTAGGTGCAAATTGTAATAACTTGTTTAATTATGTTTAATGAAATGGGAGGTGTACTCTTCTTATGGCTATGCCGTAGGAAGGGTGTGCTTTTTTCCCTTGTTTGATCAAAAAAAAAAATGTGGATTTATCTAATATAAATTCATGGCTTACTTGTATGCTCTTCAATGTCATATATTAACAGATAAATTTGGATAGCATCAACAGTACCAGTACATTTGTAATATTGTTCTGAAGAGTGATACTTGCACAAACAATGCCTGTGATTCTCTTCCTATGGTAACATTTCATAGACAAAAAGAGCATGACAGCTCCAACAAAACCACCCTCGATTTTATTTACAATTATTTTTTATGGGCTTGTGATACTCTTCCTGTGGTAACAACCTAGCTCGGATCCAAAACTGAGGACATTTGGGTCTAAGGGTCAATCTGTAATTATTTTGTTTTGTTGGTTCTGTTTCATGATAAAATTCCAGGTCCGTCTCTCTAGATAGTAGATAGTGGAGGGGCTATAGTTGAAGCAGGGCTTAATGTTGAAATTCTGTCATTTGGTGGGCTTATTTGTAATTTTCCATGAAGTATAATTTGCTTGAGAGTAAGTTTTAACTTGGCTGTATTAATATTCTTTTACAATGATGGAGTGGACAGACCATTTAGCAAATTACATAACTTATCAAACCTAATTTTGCAAAGTGAGTGGGATTAGCAAATTGAGTGGACAGACTATTATTGAGCAAAATGATGAGTGAGGCTATGGTACTATGCATAGCGCAGATTGGTCCGTACTATTGGATCAATTTATTCGCTTTTAAAGTTCAAATAGTCGATCTGAACCGTTGAACATTAACTCCCTATGAAAAGGTACTTGCAGACTAAATTTTACATTTTTTTAGATTTTTTTTACTTTTTTTTAGATAGGTAGAAAATCACATTTAAAAATTCTAGACCATTCAAAAGTAGTCATTTTTTTTAATTGTATTACTAAATGAAGCCCGAACTAATTAAAATTACTATAGACTTAAGGTGCGCTTGGATAATCAAGAATAGCATGGGGTTAGCACTATTCTTGAGTTAGTGACTATTCTACGTTTGGATCACCCTAAGAATAGAGCATTGTTCTTGCTAACCCATCCAAACTATGGAATAGTGCTAACCTCAGGTTAGCACTAATCTTGGTATTCCCGAGGTTAGAGAAGTGTATGACGCGCGTGCTGCAAGTATATTCCAACAATTATATTTACAGTAAAAGACATTTTCAATTTCTATTTACAGGATAGTCATTTTCAATTTCTGAATTAGCACAAACAATTACATGTTGCAAGTAACATATGTATGTCAGTTTTGATGATTGTATATGTTGAACAAAAGGGTATTTCGCTTTTTGGATTTGCATATTTTAGAATTTGATGCACAGCGTGATTTATTTTCTCAAATTGGCATGAAAGAGCTGAATTTGAAGTTTTAGCTAACAAAATTGGTACTCATAAGCTCCAGCTCCATATCATGTTACCTGATGAACATATCTAGCTTGGGTTTTAAGCTAATAGAAAGCAATTTTATTCTTCTAACAAGCTAATAAGTCATTAGCACATTACAAAAAAAAAAATGCATCATCCATGCATCACTTCCGCACCCGATTATTAAAAAATCATATATCCAATATATGTAAATTTTATTCAATATAAAAAGTTACCAAGAATTAGCCTCCATAACGGGTCTTGAGCGATTCGGGTGGCTCTTCTTCCATAATACCTGCCCCAGTAGTGGCCAGGTATTGCCGAATCGTTGTTTTACGATCACTTATATAGGTATGGTCCAAGAAATTACTATATGCTGCCTCACCCAAATTTTTGGCTGCTAAAACACTGTAACCAATTTCAGAAGTCTTTTACCAGCAAAGAGGATAAAATATCAGAAAGGACCCTACTTTTTATTATTTTTGCAAAGAAACACTGCTTTAACACAATAGTCTTGTCAATTTGATACATCCATTTACTAACTGATAGCAAATATTTCAATTCAAGTTATTTGTCACTTTTCTGGACTGAGTTGTTGTTAAAAGACCATAAAGTAGCAAAACTTAGATATGATATAATAATATTGAGGGATATGAATTGAATTGTACTGGTAAAAAGAGTTTTGGAATGGAGAACTGTACCAGTGTCTTAAATATATACGGCAAGGTAAAATGTCGTCTCTCCATATCTTATGGATATTGTATCGGCCATATCTCTCATGATAAATTTCTTTACTGCCTGTTTATGTAATTATTTGAATCGTCAATTAGTACCATTTTGAGAGTAAATAAAAAAAAAAAATTTGAAAACCTGAGCTTTGTTACCTTGGCATCTTATTTGAAAATACTCCTCATCACTATAACGAGCACATAGAACTTTGTCAGAAAAGATCAAGAAATGAAATCAAAATCAATCATGTAAATGAAATCTTTTTACATGGCTAATTTCTAAAAGCACGTACTGCTTGATTTGAGAAAGGTATCCCATCTAATCCTTCAGGATATACCTGTTTATTTTGAAAAAATAATTAAATGAATAACAAAAAATAATGAAAAGTGAAAGAAAGTAAGAGAAAAGCATCTTACAGCTAAAAATCTGAATTCTTCTTCCCTCTTGAGAAAAGAAGGCACCTACAAAAAATAACATATATAAATATATATAAGTAACGACTCAGATCAAACAGCTTTTTCACAGTTACACTCAACCCTATTCCTCTAAGACAATGTGCCATTTGAGTTTAAATCCGGACAGTCCGATCAGAATCCGGTCCAATCTGGCCCAAGCCTATAATGCACGGGATCTATTTAAGATTCGTGCTAGTAAATAATGAACGGACCGGATTCAAACTCAAAAAATGAGGTACCTTACGTGATATGAATTCAAATTTATAATTTGTGCATTGTGAAATTTACAATTCATTACCTCTTCTATCTTCATCTCGAAAAAAGTTACAATTAGGAATTCCCCTTCACATGATTCCACACTCAAACTTGATATCTCCTAAAAAATGAAAAAATCCCAAAACAACCATAGAAAATCTGAGTAAAAAAACAGAATTCGGTTATACATCTCGTGAAATAACAAAATTTGAAGAAGAATCACCCCTGTTTCGGCATTCGCAATCCCTCGCTTGAACAAAATAAAAGAACTCCACTTGGGTTATTTTAAAGCTTGAAGAAGCACCATTCCCAATAAATGGAATCTAAGCTCTTTTCTTTTTTCAGATTTCGTACCTTTTTTGCCTTTTCCTTTTTTCAGTTTTTGTAACTTGTTTTGCATTTTTCTTATCATGCAGAAATATTTTTTGGTATTTTTAGTTGTTTGAAGTATTAACTTGTTAAAAAAAAATATAGTGACATGCCAAATAATTATTAGCAACAACAATATATCAGGTTTTTTAAATTCGATACTTGGTGATCAAAATTAGTTGTTGGTGTATATATTAATTTTATTTTTTCTGTGTGATAGACCATATAGCAAAACCATATATTAAAACTATATTGGAATATGTAACAGGGAAAATTTTTTATTCATAAAAAAATATTATAAAATTATATAGAAAACAGAAAAAAGTACCTTCGTTTTCAATGTATAGAAGGATTGGTAGAACTTTTAATGATCTAAACCTTGGATCAGAAAAAATTCTACCAATCCAAAGCTTTTTTCTAATAAAATTGTCTGGGATCTTCTGTGAGTCACAAAGGAATAGTTCGAGTTCAGTTTGGCAGGGTTAAAAATTCGTGATTCGGGTATAATTTGAGTATAATTCGGAAATGATTCGGTACAACAAGCAAAACAAAAACAAAAAACAAAAAAAACCCTAAAAAAAGAAAATTAAAAAAATTTGTGTTTTTATTGCAAATAATTCATAATTTCCGTTTTATTCGCAAATAAAACGTACTATATGATTTTTTGTGTTTTACTTAGAGTTCGGTTCGGTAAAGTCAAAAAAATATTTTATTCGCAAATTATTCGCGAATAAAATACAAATATTGTCACTATGTTTGTGACAAACAAGAAAGAAATTTGAAGGTAATTTTTTTGAAGGCCCAAAGTTTTTCCGACCCATAGAGGTTTGAAGGCAACCGGAAAAAAAAGCCTTTGGATCAAAAAAATTTCTATTGTTTTTTTATACATCGAAAATTCAAAGTACTCTTTCTCTTTTTTTATATAATTTTATAGTGTTTTCGATGAATAATTCTCTTGCTACTGGCATCCTCGTCTGAGATGTTGATCGATGACAAATCATATATCAAAACATAAAGAGTTATTTTTGTATTCCCTTGCAAACTTTTCTAATTTCTTATTAACCCCTAAGCACTTTAATTTATCTAATTTAACTCTTAACTCTTAAAACTCTTTCTTTTTTATCCGTTATACATTAACTATGGAGTTAATTAACCATAGTTAAATCCTGGTTAAAATAATAGAAGACAACAGTACCCTTTTCTAATTTGTTCTATTTTTTTGTTTTTGTAAGTTCATTGGTCTCTTTTTTCTCATTGCTCTCGTGTTTTTTTTTTTCTTTACACTCCGCCCTTTGTTTGTTCTTGTGGTAACCTGCGTTCTTCGGCGGTCTTCTTGTGTTCTCGATCGCCTTTTCCACTTTTCAGGAATAAGAATATATACTTATGGTGAATATTCTAACTCATTGTATGAGAAGCATTTTGTCAACGATGGTAGTTTTGAATTAATTTCCATTATCAATAACACAGAAATGCCAAACCAATAGGTGCTTCCTTACATTTGCTTTACATAGCCATATTGGGATTGTTTTGCAAAATTTGTGCAATGAAGTTCTTACATTTGCTTCAAATAAATAATATCGTACCGTCTTTGTATTGCTTTGAATTAGAGGATGCATTGGCCCGTTTACTTGCAGGGATTGCTTTTGCAAATTCATAATTCATATAGATACATTTTGATGAAGGTTAGGTTACTTAAAGGATCCGAATTCCTGTTTGCTTTGGTAAATTAGTTTGAACGCAGTACTCCTGGTCAGGAATATAGCCGTGGCGAATTAATTTGATTTTTCCTACACGTCAAAGCTTCAGGTCATGAAAGTTGTTGCATATTGCTCTCCTGCTTACATAAAGTAGATTGTATTTAGTGGTTACACTACAACAAAATGGAGCTTCTGCGACCGGCATCAGCGACCGGACGCCGGTCGCAGAAGATCCAAAAAATAAATTAAAAAAATACAAAATGAAGTGTTTTAGCGACGAACCTTTCAGCGACCGGCGCCCACAGCCTTCAGAGACCGATTTGGCCCGGTCGCTGAAGGTATCCCTAAATAATTCCCAAATCCCCGCCTCCCCGCCAATGCCTCTCCCGCGTTTTAGGTTTAGAGAAGAAAAAAAAGGGCCCCGCTGCCGCCTACCCCGGCCACCCCGACCTCTCCTCTCTCTCACTCTCTCTGTCTCTCTCTCTGTCTCTCATTCTTCTACAAAGAGAGAGAGAAACAGTCGAAACCTTAAAGCCCCTTTCTTTGGCGCGCCTCGGTCTGATCACCGATCCGTCTGAGCTGGCATTGACCATCTCTGGCTTCATCCGACCTGGCGCTATTGGTCTCGATTTCAATGATTTCCAGGTACTTATGTTAATTTGTGTGATAAATGTCCTAGATATTGACTTTTAATCTGGATTGGGAATCGTAGGAAACTAGAAATTGATGTGGTAAAATTTACTTTCAAGTGTGGTACCAAGGTGTAACGAACTGTACCTGAATGTACTGGTCTAGTAGCTTAAAGCCCCTTTCTCTTTTTGGATTTGTTTGTTTATGCTTAGAGTTAGCTTAAAGCCCCTTTCTCTAAGATTGAGATTAAGAGATTAAGAGTGAGTTGTAGGTATGGGCAGGGGAGGATCGAAGGGGAGGCATTCCTCCTCTACTATTAAATCCCAATCCCAATTCAAATCCAAACCCAAAAGGACCGACGACGACACGCTCTGGGAAGACGACGATGATGAAATTGATGCCTGTCTGTCTTTTTCTCTTCCTTTTCCTTCTCCTTCTCCTTTTATTTTTTACATCGTTAAGTTAATGCTCCTGTTCACCTTAATTAACAGTTCACAAGCAGCGGGATGTAATTCCTCTTGATGTCACTCAAGGTGCTTTTTCTTTTTCATCACCATTCATTACAACCAATTTTTTTCTATCTTCTTTTAAACATACAAACAACTACTTCTCCTGTATTTTTATTCTATTTTGCACGCGCACAGAGGAATCAGATGATGAGGATATGCAGCGGCCTGTCTTTGATTTTCAGGTTTGTAAACCCAATTATTCTTTTACAATTATTCTTACTCTTACACACAGATTTCCATGGACACTTTTCCTTTAACGCATGCTAGGCTTTCAATTATAATCTATAAGAAAGAAACTGCATTCATTTGTTCGTCTGTTTTCTTTGCCATCTCTTCTGATTAACTGCATAGCTGAGAGTAAGTGCTAACTATTTTCGGTGAATTTACACTAAATTGAGTATTGCTGATCCCTCGTTGCTTCATTGCCCAAGTACGGCTACTTGATGCAAACTTTAGATTAATTCGCCTTATTTGATTAATTTCATGTTAATTAGCACTCAATTGGGGTTGTTGGAGAACAATCAGGTTTATTTCTCAAAATAGTCAACTCTTTGAAGATGCCAAAATGTTAGTCTACAGGTGCACCAGAACTAGTGAATTCCGGCTTACACAGTGACTTAAAAAATAAACACCAAATTCTATTCGTAGTACATGACGTGGTTGTCTTCATCATCACATTTTTTTTGTTTAATTTAGGCAGCTAAAAAGACCTTCATATGATGATTTGTCTCACAAAGAACTTTGCCCAGTAGAGTTCCTGAAAGAAATTGCGGCTACTTTTTCTTTTTTCATTTTATATGAACATCAATGATGATTACTTTTTTTAATTAACAGGAAGATGATAGCGAGGAAATTATTTTCTGCAATATTAGGATTGTCTTGCTTTTTAGATACTATGTTTAGCCTTATTGCTTGTCAGATACATTATTTCTTATCACACTTTATCTAGGGTAGATTGTTGATGCTTCTAGCATGCAAGTTGAATAGCAGTAACAACTGATCTTAAGTCATTCCACCAAATGACATGTTTTAATGACCTAGCAGTTTCATGCTGTTAGAGTACCGGCCGGGAGGCAAGCCGTTGCTGATTTTGGCTTGGATATACAAGAAATTGGGACCATTTGGTAGAACTTCAGAAAATACTTTTTAGATAGATATAAAATTCTGTTTTCTAGAAGATTATTGACCATGTTACTTATTGGTACTGGTACTGTACCAGTGACATTTAGAGACAAAAAGATACAGAATTCTGTTTTTTAAGAAGATTATTGAATTTTTTTACTATTGTTTTAGATAGATCTAAAATTCTGTTTTTTAGAAGATTATTGACCATGTTACTTACTGGTACTTGTACTGTACCAGTGACCTTCTGTCATTGTTGAATTGAACTAATCTTAACAATCTTTTTTTTATTGAAATTGTCTTTTAAATACACAGTGACGGGTTTGAATGCTCACGGTGATAATTGTACTATGCACAACAGATGTGGAATCGGAGAAGGCGCTTACTTTCCATTGTACCTAAGGAGACCAAAAGGTATAATTTCATCTAATTTTAAATGAGGATTGCGGTATTGTTTAGACTAATACTAGTATGATAATGATATTTGGATGATTGACAAGTCTGCATAAGTAATATGAAAATCATATCAAAAGAGCAATGGATTTGAAAAATAAATATTCTAAACTATTGTTTGTTGGATGCATGATTGACCAAATAGTATCCAAATATGAACTTAATGTTAATTAGAACTCAAGAAACTGTAAAGATTATGTTTGACTTAATTTATATTTCTTTCATACCGGGAACTTATGATGTCATGGATCTGTATTTATAATGCATTGGTTTTTAATTGTATGATTTTTTTACTAAGGAACTTAATTTTTTGTTATATTTCCACAGGGAAGGAGGATGATGACTGCAATCAGATATAGGTTTGTGTAGTTGAGATGTTATTTAGTACTTACATTTGATGTTTGGTACTGTACAATGACTCATGTAGTTTGAAAAACATGTTTAGATGTTATTTGAGATATGTTTGGCATATATGTTTGATTTTTGGTATGTTTGTTATGTATTTTGGTACTTGTATGTCTGATATATGTTGTGTTTGATATTTGGTATGTTGTATGTTAGTATGTGTTGTATCAATTATTAAATGGTGCAAATTTAAATAATAAAAAAAATTTCAAAAACCTGACAGAAAACTTTCTGCGACCGGTTTTAAGTATCTGCGACCGTAATTATTTGTCTCTGATAATTTGTGAATCTGCGATTGTTTCGAGTATCAGCGACCGTTTTTAAGTATCAGTGACCGGTACAATTGGTCGCAGAAAGCTTTTGCTGACGTCAGAAAAAAAACAACAGCGACCAAAAAAATTTGGTCGCAGAAACTTATCAGCGATCGGGTGACGTATTATCAGCGACCGGTGACGTCATCAGAAGAGTATCAGCGACAATGCTTACAGCGACCGGAGTATCAGCGACCAAATTTGACTTTCAGCGACCGGAATGAGTATCAGCGGCCGGCGACAATACTATCAGCGACCAAAAATTTGGTCGCTGATGCCCCTTTCTGCTGTAGTGTTAGATTTGTTGTTTGTGAATAAGATTATTACTTGTTTCTACATAATTTATGAATATAACATAACTGACTTTTTATTAAGAACAAGGGCACGGTGGGAAACAAATGAATTAGACAATATTAAACGGTGAATAATTAATTTTATGGTTAAATAAGAAAAAGAATATCAAAATTGAAGGATATATTAGATATAACAAAGAATAGAAGGGTAAATAGAAAACTGAGTAAGTTTTGAAGGGTAAATAGAAAATTAACACTTACATAGGTACATATATGATTTGATTCTTTTTGTAGCATTGTTTAATGCCATATTGCCCTGCACTAGTGTCGTATTCTATGATTCAACCAATGCATACCATTTTATTATTTTCATTGGGTTCAGTTCTCCAAACGGTTCACATGGCTAGAGAGTAGAGAAGCCATGTGGTGGTGCTATATGGACGGGGACTTGATTTTGTGTGGCTAGAGAAGAACAACGAGAGTGTTGTAATTAGAAAGAACTTAAAAATAACAATAATAACCATAGTGACAAAATTCACGTATTATACGCATATAATTTGTTTTTTTTTTATGTAACCAAACCGAACTCCGAATAAAACGCAGAAAAAGGTATAATAAGTTAAAAAATAAACGCCCATAATTTGTCCACATCGGTATATTTTTGCAAGCTCTTGATACTCAAAATAAAATCAAAATTTCACCAAATCATACTCCTATTTCAATATTTTATTTATTTGTTTCTATTAATAAAAAAATCGGCACAAAATACCCTCAATTTTGTTTACAATTATTTTTTATGGACATTTGGTAACAACCAAGCCCAGATCCAAAATTGATGAATTTTGGGCCGAAGGGTCAATCTGTCAATAGATTATTGATGGGTCCACACAATCAAGCATCAAGACAAAAGATGGGAAAAAATTATCTTTATATAAGTTGAAATGAAGTACCATTTATGTAGGACTTTTTAAGTTAGATTAGTTTTTCACGATCGGGTTTGAAAAAAACGTTAAGTGTGATCTATATTATTTTCTTTACATGTACATAAAAATATTATTTTCCGATTTTGACATTTTATGAATCAATAAGTTAAAAAAAAAAATCAACATCCATTATTTATCCATATCGGTGTATTTTTTTAAGCTCCTGAGAATATTTAAAATAAAATCGAAATGTAATGATATTTTACGTGTGCATAGAGAAAATAACATAGATCATAACTAACAGTGTTATTTTGACATTTAAGTTTTAAATTTTAAGTTATTATATTTCTAAAAATGAAAGCATGATGTAGGCACAAAAAATAAGACATTGGAACCCTCTTCATTTTTCATTTACAGTAATGATCATTTATGAAATCATATTATGATGACTGTGTATATTTATTTAATTGAACATTTTTTAAGCCGTGTTTCTTCTTAATTAAGATATTTAATTTCGTATTCAACATTATTCATCAATTAACGTTCTCAACAATAAAAAATTCATATACTCATTACTAATCAAAAACGTGTAGTGAAATAAAATCATGCAAAACTATATTTTTTTTAATAAAAAAAGTATGTCCATTGCTTATAAATAAAATAAAATCCGACCAAAGTTGCATTTTATGCTAGGTTCTAAGTTTTTTTCATTTGCGGTCTATTTTTTTATTTTATTTTTTTAATACTAAAAATAAAAAAAATCGGGAGATAGATTATTTAAAAATATTAACTTGTTAAGTAAAGTTATTGAACGGGTCAATACATCTTTGTTTCTATGATTTCGATTGGGTTCCGTTGACCAAACCGTTCAAGTTGCGCTGTGGTCGTGTCATATGGGCGGGGACTTGGTTTGGTGTGGCAAGAGAAATAAGTAAGAAGTGTAAAAAGATAAATAATAGCTGCCCCAACCTGCAGCATGGTTACCTGTGTGGAGTGTGCCACAGTGAATAAACCCAGGGCTTTCTTATAACTTGGCAACTCCGTGGAAAAAATGAAAGTCAACTTCCAAAAATTTGTAGCAACCAGCGAGATATTGAAGGTGAAGAGAGAGTTTCAATTGATCAGATTCAATGGCGTCCGGATTGTTTTCTTCCATCCAATCCCTCTCCACCAACCTCCTTGAGGCCATTCGTGGCACCCCTTCCACTTCGCACCACCAAGATCCACCTGTTGCCGACCAACACAAAAGTGTCAGAAAGGATTTGGAGAAGCTGAGTCGGTTGCTTGCGAGGATCCAGGCCGTTCAACAGGATGCTGAAGAGAGAGAGATTCACGACAGATCTGTTCGACTGTGGCTGGAGGAGCTGAGAGGTGTGGGCTACAAAGCAGAGGATGTGCTGGACGAGTTCTACTACGAGGTGCTCAGATCCATCGTTGAGAGCGGAGATGCTGCCATTGAGGCCTACCATAGGGACGGGGGTATGTTTTTAATTAAGTGTATCTTTAGCGCACTTTTTTTTGTCTTTTAATGGCATAGTGCCTAATTAAGTGGGTTTGACATTTATCTTTAGTGGCATAGTGCCTAAGTGGTTAGATAACAAGATACACATATAATGTCACATTTTATAATCCTCATTGCCTTCAAAAGGTTATAGCCAAGGTTCCGAAAATAAGAATCGGAATCGGAATCGGAATCGAGTAGTCCGTCCTTGACTCAGCATCGGAGGAATCGGACGGAATCAGCTGAGTCAACTCGGAAACTTGGATTTTTATTAAAACACTTGTTTTATATAATAAAAATAGGAAAAAATTGTAAAATAAACCAATTCTATAAATAAATAAAATTATTTTTGTACGTATATTCCTTCTCATAGTATGTAGCTTTAAAGCCAATGCCAGTAATCACCTCACTACAGCCTATAAAGCGGGGATGGCATTCTTGGATCGAAAGGCACTATCGACTTGGGAGATGTTGAATTTATTGTCAACATCGTTGAATTTAATACTAACATTGAGCATATATGTAATCTAATTATGAATTGTTTACTGTCATATATGATTGTCAATTAAAGTGATCAAATAAGGTAATAGACAATCAATATATTCATTAGGATGTGGTCCATAAATATGTAGAACAATTTAGGCAAAGATTAAATCATTAATAGACTGATTCTGATATTTGCAGTTTATAAAACTGTCATATAAGATAATTGTGTGGACCACACGGATATCAATGCAGCTGCACGGATTTTGATGTAACAACACAGTTTTTGATGCAGTCACACAAAATATTTTTTTCAAGTTGGTAGATAACCATATAGGTTACTATATATAAAGATTGGTCCTCACGGCACAAGATAACACAGAAACTGAAAATATATTTTTTCTCTTTAGAAAAATATAGCTCTGTGTGCCTTCTCTTCTTCTTCCACCATCAAAGAATAGAGAAGAGAAATCCATTAGAAAATTTAGAGATGATTTCTCAAGGGCCATATCTTGCTGTCTTAGAAGACTTGATCCACGACCATACGACCAAAAGGCGAGAAGGTCTTCTTGCCATTGAAGACTTGTCTTGTGCTCACAGAGACGGCTGTTGCTTTACCAAGGCTTTGGATATTCCATTACAAACGGCAAGGAATCAGGTGTTATGTTCCGCACTTCTGATTTATGTTTTGGGTCTCTTTTGGTATAGGACGGTACTCAGGTTAATGTGGGGAACTGTTTCTCCTTCCCCGGGGGTGTAAATGTTTGACCCCCTAGATGATATGTATTTGCTTGATCTCTAGATAAGGCGTAATTGTTTGGCATTTATGATTTCCCAACAATTGGTATCAGAGCCTTCCTATGCTGAAGGATTAAGTCTTTTAGGATCCAGAGAGAATTATGAATTATTGATGATTTTTTTCGTTAACTTTTGTTGGATTTTTTTTTATTGTTTAAGATCTGAAAATTTTAGTTTGGGAAAACACAATAATTGTAAAAGTTTACAACCATAATTGTCTATTTTTCAGATATTAAGTTGGTTAGAATTTGCTAGAAGATTTTCAATTGAAATCGCAAAATTCTAATCAAAATTCGGTCCTGGCAGAGTTTGTGTGACCCTCTGTGCGGACGCAAAGATGCCACACAATTTCCGCAGAAAATTTTAATAAGCAGTTGTGATATTTAGGGTTTTGGTGAAATTTATTTTTTAATAAATTTCCTAAAACAAAATATACAAATTTGGAATTAAACTTCTAAATTTGAAACGTTATATAGATTTGGATTTAAATTTCTAAATTTGAAAAGTTATTTAAGGTGCTTCCAAAATTAAGAAATATTTCTAGATCATAATCAATTTTAGCATAATAAATGCAGTTTTACAGTTACTCAGACAGACAAAGATACAGCCGCACGGATTTTTGATGCAATCGCACGGTTTTGATGCAGATGCACAAGTACCTTTTTTAATTTGGCAGACTGCAAAAAATTTCGTGGGAGCTACACAACTCACCGAAAAGTTAGAGAATAGTTTCTAAGATTAAAAATGCAATTATATATATATTTATTTAATTGCACTTTTGTTTTATGTCTAAGGTATATTATAATTCTTATAAAGGCATTAAAGTTATATACATCTTGAATTGAATTAATTGTGTCCTAATTGTACCTAAAGGTATCTCTTTTGACAATATTGATTTTAGTTCATTTTACAAAAGAATATTAGGTGTGCATTTAATGGATGCAATCATTTATCAACCCAAAGGAAGATAATGGTTGTTGAAATTATTTGTACAAGTGAGTGATAATAAAGTATAGTGATGACCAAAAATTTTACACATATGTTAACATTGTCGGTCCAAAGGAAGGCATGTTGTTTCGTATGTTCTAGGTTATCAATACCTTATTATTGCGTCAAAGTATCATAAGAAATTGACCCGTTACCCAAAGGTAACCGCTTAATGAAAACCGATACTTTAGTTTTAAGATGATTTTAAGCTCATAAAATGTGATGATTTATTAAGATAAGTTACGATACTATGAATGTAACAATATTTAGGAAAGTTCGGTCTAGGCAAGTCGGAATTCGAAGTGAATTCTTAAGGATCCCTGACTTACCTAGGAACTTACCTGGTTGTGAAATTCATGTGTATAGTAACAAAAAGGAAAAATCATCATGTATATTTTGAGCAAGTTGAGCCTTTATTTGAATGTAATTTATAAATTTAGAATTTTTTATTCGTCTTGTTCTTTGTGATTTTTTGTTCGTAATTTTTCAGTTAGGATTGTTAAAGGCTTAAACAATATTTTTTATGTTCAATGGAGCCAACTTCAAATTTTGACATGAGAACATAGTAAAAGTTCTCGGTGTCAAGGATCTAGACCTTGCATTAAGGAGGTATGTCATACACTTACAGATAAGAGTACTTGTCATGATCAAAAGGAAAATGAAAAGTGGGACAAATCAAATTGCATATGTCTTATGATAATGAAGAGGTCCATTAAGAGGCATTAAGGGGCGCCATTTCAGATTTGATTGTTATCATTAAGGAATTTTATAATCCCACAGAACATTCAGTATTTGAGACGGAAAATGCAAATTTTTTGAGGATGTTGAGTTTGCGGGGGAGATACAATAATAGATTTTGAATTCGAAGAGGAGTATGCAAATATTTCCACAGATGTTGAGAGTTTTATGGACATCGATCTCAAAATACAAGTATCAAAAATAGAACCATTATTGAAGACCAAACTTAACATAATTAAATAATACAAAGTCAGATTCTAGTATCTCTGGAAGATGTTGTTGTAGGCCAGATTATTTCAGACAATGCTGGAATTTCTCGAGAAAATTCAGAAGTGTCAATAAAAAAATATAATGAATAACTGACAATGACATTGGGAAAATTACCCCATTACCTAAAGAAACGAGACCCATTAGTTTCAAATGGATATTTAAAACTAAAAGGGATTCGAAAAGTAATGAGGAGTAATATAAAACTCTATCTTGTCACTTAAGATTTTAGAGACTTTCTCTATGGTTTCATTTAATGAATGCAAGCATTAACCGGTCCAAAGAAAGATTGATGATTGTTGAAATTATGTGTACATAGAGTATAGTGATGATTATTATGTTTTACATATAATCAATATTATCGGCCCAAAGAAAGACATATTGATTGATATGTTTTTTGAATCATCAATACTCTATTTTTTGAAAGACTCTTTAAAGAATATATTGGCATTAGTTACGCACTTTAATTTGGAGCTTTAGTTGATGGATATTAAGAGAATGTTTCTAAATTGTGACATTAATGAAACAATCTATATGGTGCAACTAGAAAACTGTGTTGGGAGACACAAAGTCTATGGTTTGCAAACTTAAGAAATTTATCTATGAACTAAAGAAAGTGTCTCAACAATGGTATTGCAAAATTCATAGTGAGATTATCTCGTTTGGGTTTGAGATAAATTTATTGACTGAATTTATATGCCTTAAGTTTTGTGGGAGTAATTTGTATTTCTATGTGGATATCATATTGCTTGCCAATAGCGATATAAATATGTTTCAAGAAACTAAGATCTCTCTGATAAAGAATTAGCGATGGAGGATCTTAGTGATGCATCATTTAGAATATGAAACTATGCTAAAACATGTAGGAACAGACTCTATGTTAGCAGATCTTAGCGATGGAGGATCTCTGATAAAGTAAGGTAAAGTAAAGGAAAGAGTACAGAATGGTGAATTGAAAATAAAACATGTAGGAACAGACTCTATGTTAGCAGATCCTCTTACTAAGGGATTGACACCAGCTAAGTTTGAAGAGCATGTTGCCTCATATGGGTGTAATCTCTATTGAGGATATTCAGTTTTAGTGGGAGTATGTTATTTGTAATTTAATGTTCTATTTTTCAATGTAATTTTGGATATGTAACTTGTGACATGTAACAAGTGTTATATATATTATGAAGTTTTTACATTATGTTTCTCGTTTATGTTTGACCTCTAATTCAGTTAATTTATGAAATTCAGTTTCAAGATTTAAGTAGGAGACCAAGTTAGAAATAGGCATGTGAAGATCACAATTGCATGTAATTTCTATGCTACACATATACATCATGATTCATGTCATTTAGCTGTATTAGTGATGTGATTATTGAGGGTTTAGTTGCGAATAAATGCGACGAATGCTGCTTTAGTCCTTTGTTGATATAGTTGATGGATCGAATTAGTTTGAAAAAATATATAAGGAACACAGTAAAGAAATGTGCGCACACAAGGAATACAATTCATAATTAAAAAGTCATAACATATTGCTCAAGTGAGAGATTGTTGGATTTATTGCCAATCTCGTTGGATTTAATACCAACATTGAGCATATGTAATCTAATTATGAATTGTTTATTGTTATATATGGTTGTCAATTAAAGTGATCAAAGAAGGTAATAGACAATCAATATATTAATTAGGATGTAGTCCATAAATGTGTAGAACAATTTATGCAAAGATTAAATCATTGATGGACTAATTCCGAGATTTGCAATTTAAAAAACTGTCATTTAAGAAAATTGTGTGGACTACACGGATATCAATGTGGCTGAACGGATTTTGATGTGACAGCGCAGTTTTTGATGCAGTCACACAAATACTTTTTTCAAGTTGGCAGATAACCAGATAGAGTACCATATATAAGGATTGGTCCCCGAGGCACAAGATAACATGGAAAAGCACAATAACTGAAAATATATTTTTTCTCTTTAGAAAAATACTGCTCTGTGTGCCTTCTCTTCTTCTTCCACCATCATAGAATAGAGAAGATAAATCCATTAAGAAATTTGAAGAGAATTTTTCAAGGGCCATATCTTGCTATCTTGGAAGACTTGATCCACGACCATACGACCAAAAGACGAGAAGGACTTCTTGCCATTGAAGACTTGTCTCGTGCTCACGGAGAAAGCTGTTGGTCTACCAAGGCTTTGGATATTCTATGACAAATGGCATGGAATCATGTATTATGTTCCGCACTTCTGATTTATTTTTGGGTCTCTTTTGGTATAGGACGGTCCTCAGGTTAAGGTGGGGAGCTGTTTCTCCTTTTCCGGAGTGTAAGTGTTTGACCCTCTAGATGAGATGTAATTGTTTGATATCTAGATAAAGCGTAATTGTTTGGCCTTTATGATTCCCCAATAGCCAATGCTATAAATGAATGTGGGACGGTGCAACGAAGGCTGGCATTTTTATTAATACCCAAAAAAAAGAAATTATCAAATCTGCCCTCACCCAAAATTATTATTAAAAATGCCCTAATCGCCCAGCCACTGGGCGGTCCACTCTGGATGCCTGACGGCCCTAGGGCTGCGCGGTCCACTTCCCATACCATACCGCCCAAGGACTGGGCGGTCTGCTATAAAACCTCTATAAAAGGGGTTTTTCTCTCTCCTGACCAGCACAGTTTCATTCTAACAATCCCAGAAAAGAAAGAGAGGCGATTTTGTGACGATTTTGAGCAATTTAAGGCCAGTAGAGGTATGAACAGTAACAATCGAGGTAAGAAAGAGAGCAACCGAGATCGTGGCTTAGCGAGAGGAGGGTCAATTAGTGATCGAGGTAAAAATGAGGGAAAAAAGTACAAGTGTCAAGTATGTCTTGATTTTCTTAATTGTGAGACATGTAAGATGGAGGAATGGAGTAGACGACATTGTCAGTATGATATTTCAGACGATGATTTTGTGGAAAACCCCTACGGTTTTGGTTTGAAAAAGAAGAAGGTTGATCCAGAGCCTCCTGCATCGGACGATAAGTTTGTTACGTGTACTTATACTGGTAAGGCCACCACTTCGTCTGCTGTGACTGATTCAGATCCAGCAAATTCTGATGATGACTTTGTTCCATGCACCTTCAAGGCTCGTTGTAAGAAGTAGACTTATTAAGAATTTATGTTGTAGACTTATTAAGAATTTATATCGTAGATTTTATTTCATCAATTTTTGTGTTTGTTTATATTTATGTTGTTAGTTGTTGTATATGTAATTAAGTATTGAAAATAACAAAACTGAAGCATACAAAATAATCGAGGCAAATAAAAAATTAAATAGTTCACAAACTACCAATTAGAATAGTTCACAACATACATCTAAAATAGTTCATAACATAATTTAACAAAACTTGGTAATCAGCGACGACGGCCGAACAAACTCAACCGACGTCTAGGTCTGGTGCAGCTGGTTATGCAACACCACCGGATATCTCTCCATGGCTACTACCGGTTCTTGGGCTTTCATGAGTGCGGTGGCTATTACCGGTTGCCTCAGCAACAACTCTAGCATTTTCTCTTCGTTAATAGCATCTGCATTGCATTCCAGTTCAACAAACATGATATGATATTGAAATCGTAAAATATAAAATAAAATATAAGTAAATAAATAAAATAAACCGTACCTGCTCGCTGCCTGTCAGTTGTTGAACGGCGGGCCTGATGTCCCATTCGCCTACCTTCCATCTAGTCCATGGTCATTACAGCACGCTTGTGGGGGTCTTCTTCCTTTTCTGATCCTGGTTGGGATAAGGTTGAAAAGATGCACCCCAAGTACTCGCAAGGTAATCGGTACGGTACATGTCTGCGACATAATCATCCTCAGAGAAGTTTCTCTCTCAGCACACCGCCATAACATGAGAACAAGGTAGGTGGGCCAATTAGATTCCTTGGCAAGTGCAGGTTACAGTATTAGGTCCAAAAATAACAATATACTTGAACATCCTTTTCACAAACTCCATAGTCTCATCCGGTCTACGGCCGGTTGGAGCATACTCATTTGGACAGTGCACTTCGAATTCCAATTGGTTCTCCCCGTACGGGAAAACTTTCATAGCTGCACCTTTCTCCATATGTTTCCTTAGTTTCCTCTCCACCTTTGTTGAAAATGTTTGATTCCTGGACAGTAATTCGAGGGCTTTAACACGCCGTGCAACAAACCATGCATTTAACATGTAGAAGGTGTCCTCTACAATTGCTGCCACGGACAACATCCGGCTCTGCTTGAAAATAACATTCAAAGACTCAGACCCATTTGTGGTTGTAATTCTCCATCGGAAACCTCCATCACGGGCTTGCAATATCTTCTCATATGCGAGTGGCTCAGCAAGATTGGTGAGATTATTTTTTCCCACCTTGAGTAAGTACGCATTTGCCTTTGGACAGTACTGAAAAAATAATAATTTTAGATGAGAAAATTTAAGTAAATAATTCAGAAAATATAAGTAAATAAATAAAAATATACATACCTTGGCAAAATCTCTGAACATCTCTTCCACCCTTCTTGGCTTCTTCCTCCTGCAACCAATTTTGAATGTATCTGCAACCTATTTTTCGTATCCGCAGTTCTTGTTTAGGTTGTCTGCAACATGTTGCATACACAGCCTGTGCACACAATCACCGTTCATTGTCGACCACCCAAAATCTGGGCGATCAAAAACATATTTGATTCCTTTGTGCTGGTCTGATATGACACAAAAGAACTGGTCGCCAACCACTTCTCTTCGTAAGAAACTCATGAAAAATTCCCAGTTTTCCCCATCCTCCTTCTCAACAATTGCAAAGGCCAAATGCAACAACTGGTTTTTAGCATCATATGCACATGCTATCAGCAGTCTCCCATCGTAACGGCCAGACAGGAAGCATGCATCTATACTGATGACCGGTCTAGTGAATGTCACAGCTTGAATACATGGACCGAACACCCATGCTATGGCCTTGAATTGCAACGCGTTGTCGACATCCTCTACGCTTAGATTCCAACATTCATACTTAGTGCCGGGATTTGTACTTGCTATGGCCTGGAGCAATGGTGCAAGCAAGTTGTATGACCCATGCTAGCTACCGAACATTCGGCAGATAGCAAGTTCACGTTTTCTCCACAACCTGTTGTATTTTGGGGCAACATGTAAGTAAACGCGTTTGACATGTCTACCAACCTCGTTAAGGCTCATTGATGGGTCCTCCTTAACGTCACGCTCAATTACATCAGCAATAAGTGAAGCCATAAGTTGTGTATGGTCTGTCATTGATGATGCAGACTGGCATGTGTGAGGTGGTTCACACTTCTTAATAATCCATCCCTCGCCCTTACCCACAGGGGTTGAATAAAGACGGAAGTGGCAATGCTCTTCGTCTTTACAAACAATTACTAACCTTTTTCGGTCCCTTTTTCAGTTATGCACTCCCAGTTGTCTTGAACATGGACCTCATTTATTTTCTTCACAAGTTCATCTAAGTTGGTGTAAACCTGCTGTGGAGCAAGCTCTTGATTGTATCTGACACGCGGCCCAAAAAATGTTATGTCTGCCTCTTCAAAAGCAGTGATATCGTTGAATGTGGGGCACGGATGCCTATCTGTCTGACCTCTAATAGGAAATCTGTCTTCCATAGGTAAATAATCTCCATCACCATCTGACATGTGATCAGAATCCCAATCTTCATCTTATTTGTGACTCATTTCCAAATCTCTTTCTGGTATGGCATTGATCTCAGCATCAAGGTCAAGATCTCTCCGGGTAACAACGGGTGCCACTATAGGTATTGATGGTGGTACAGATGGAAATCTGGGTTGGATTGGGGTTTCAGGAGGAGGTGGTTGTTCGCTCCCAGATGAGAGGTACAGAGTTTCACCACAGCCTAAGCTGTGGAGTTTAAACCCTATTCAATCTCTTGGACGAAGGTTGCAAGTGCACAACCCTGTCTTTGTAGTTAGAATGGGTGTCGATCCTCAGGGACGGACTATTTTCTGAATTTTAACTAATCCTAATTAGGTACTAGAAGTTGAATGATTGGGGTTTTGTTTAACTATTCCTAAATTGTATGAACAAATCAAATGCAATCAAAGAATGAATGAACAAGTATGTATGTATTAACAATTGTATTAACTATGTATGAACAGGTAAATGAATCAACTAAAAGTATGTATTTTGTACTGTGGTATAAAAGGGTGTTTCAAGGGTTTCAGATTTCATCTTCAACTTTGCTGCTCAGACCTGCCACGCGACCCGCATGCTTTCGCATGCGACCCGCTTGGCCTTAAGCGCCCTGAACCTGGCACGCGACCCGCAAGCTGGGGCTTGCGACTCTCGTGATGCGACCCGCGCGTTAAGTCACGCGACCCGCATGGTCCTTGAGCTGACTCTGCACATGTCAGAAACTTGTTGTTTAAGTCGTGCAAGGCTAGATTGACCGTACCTAGTGTCACTGAACCTCAATTTTCGTGTGTTGGCTTAGCAGACCTGGTTTGGAATTGCAATTTCACCTTCTCAGGTTTAATCAAGCTGTTTGATCTAAACCTAAGTTCTCAATTCTGTTTACTAAAGGTATCTACAAGCTGAGCAAGAGCAAGCAGAAACTTTAACCTTTCGGCTACTTATTGACCTCACCTTTCGGTTCTCAGACCTACCTCAAGTACTTAACCTAATTTGCAAGAAGCATCAAGCCTTTGGTACAAGAAGAAATGCCTAAGGCATTCAACAGTAAGCAATCAAGAATCAAACAATTCAGATCAAGCAATCTCAAATAATACAAGAATCAAAGAAACACGAAATAACAATAAGAATCAATCCATATGCATCATCAAACAAAGTATCATACTACAAATCCAAACCCTCGAAACTACAATATCTACTCAGACATCAAAAGAATAAAAACAAGAGATAGAGAAAGAAAGCAAATCATAGTGAGAGAAGAGTAGAGAAGAGGATTGAAGCTTCAGATTGAGTCTCCTTCTTCGATTCGACTCCTCTTCAGCTCCAGATTGGCTCCTCTCCTCTTCTGATCGCCTCTCTCACTCTCCAAGTCGGATCTGATCTCTCTCTGTCAATTTTCGTGGAAATAATGGATAAATATCGGGGTCCCTTCTCTCAATTCGCGCAGGCCTTATATAGGCATCTTAGCGGGCTTTAATCAGGCCCTGGAGCAATTAACTCGACGCGGGTCGCATGCAAACTCATGCGGGTCGCGTCTAGTGGAAGTGAGCAGTGGGGTTTGGCTCAGAGATTGTAGATCTTGTCGCAAGCTTTCCGAAAAGTGGTCATACGTTCAAAACGGAGTTACGAGTCAAAAGTTATGACTGTTTTAAGTTCGGTGCTGAAATTTCAGGATCTGATGCGACCCGCGTGAGATCTGACGCGGGTCGCGTGGGGGAAGTCAGAAATCTGCCTTTTTTGCCTGTTTTCGCCTATTTCCTGCAAATCAACCACAAAACTGCAGCAGTACCATATTCTATTTGATTTTCAATATAAACTATGCAATTTAGTGGTCAAAAACATAAGGTCTGGTCTGAAAATATGACGAAATAATAGATGAAATATAGACATATCAGTGGTGGTGGTGGTTGCTCGGTCGTAAAATCAGGTACATAATTCTCATAAACGGGTGGTACGTGCGGTTCATAACTCGAGTGGCGGGGGTTGTCATACCTTGAGGGGCAGGGGTTGTCATAACTAGAGTGGCGGAGATTGTCATACCCCGAGTGCTCATGACCCGAGTCATAATCCGAGTTATCATAACCCGAGCTGTCATGACTCGCGTGACGCGGGTTGTCATAACCAAAGTGATCATAACCTCTATTTTCCTTAGGAGTTCCAACCCCGGGTTCACGCGGAACTCTCCTGGAATATAAGTCCATTACCATGGTACCCTGTGACTCAAAAGTGTTGTAAACACTCATCTATAACGACTCATCTGTTATTGGATACCTAGTATAGTAAGGTCTACCCCCACTTACTGTGTTAATCCGAGTAGCTAAATCTATATCATACCGGTTGGGGTTCACACCGATCATTTCATACACTATTCCCTTCAGTTCAACAAATGAGGTATTTTCATTTACCTCGAAGCTATAAGTTGCTTCCTTAGTGTACTGTGCTCCCTCCACACTCCGGGTAAACTTCCCGCCCACATACAGTGCAACCAATATCTTTCTCTTTGATAGCTACTGTTCAAAATCGCCTCTCTTTCTTTCTCTTTCTTTTCTGGGGTTGTTAGAATGAAACTGTGCTGGTTAGGAGAGAGAAATTTTTTTTTATAGGGGTTTTATAGCGGACCGCCCAGTCCTGGGGTGGTCTGGTATGGGAAGTGGACCGTCCAGCCCTGGGGCGGTCAGGTATCCAGAGTGGGCTGCCCAGTGGCTGGACAGTTAGGGCATTTTTAATAATAATTTTGGGGTGAGGGCAGATTTAATAATTTTTTTTTTGTATTAATAAAAATACCGGCAACGAAGGTAACATAAATGATTTATTGTCATTTTTCCGGAAAATATTTCATTAGTACTGACTACTGTACGACAAGGGAGGGTAACAAGTCAAAAAATAAGCTTACGTGGCTGTTCTACAAAAAAACCAAGTCAAAAAATTGCACAGAGTAATACATCGTAGCATTAAATGCTTATTTTAACTACTCAAATAGAAATTGATCTGGGTGCACGGTGAACCAATAAATTATGGTATGTCTAAAGAAAAGGAAGTGTAGAATCGTCTATGCACCAAGATCAAAAATAGTCTCCCTATTCAGAAGCAAAAATAGTCTCCCTATTCACCCTCTAATCATTTTCAGATGACCTAGCCTCAAACTCAATTTTCAGTTGAGAATTGAGCTTTTAGTGCAAAATTATAGAGAGGTGAGTAAATCGGGCATAACTTGGGTCATCACCGGCCGATTCCAGTCCGGCTCGGCAGAGTCAACTTGGAATCGGCCGATTTTCGGAAAACTTATAGCTATGGGGCTCCAAAAATAGCTAAAAAATAATATGAAGAAAATAATAGAAACCTAAAAAATATCCTTAGGGTAAACCTTGTGTTAAATTTTCTTTAGTTGTCAAGGAATTTGCAAGGAACTAAGAGTTTTTTTTTTTTGGGACAAAGATGGGACCACTAAGATTTTTTTTAATATATGTACAATTCTATAGGGGCAAAGAGGAAAAATGCTGAGATGTATGCATCATCCTCCCATGCTTCTTATTCATTTACCAATATTACCAAGGTCTCGATACCAGATGGCATGGCTGAGAAGATCAAGGGTATAACAGAGAGATTTGAAGAGATTTCAAATGATCGTATGGTTCTTCAATTGAGGGAGGAGGATGGAACCCGACTGGTTTCCGGTCCACAAAACCGACCACCATCCAGCTCTCATGTGGATGAGAGAGCTACTTTTGGTAGGGAGGAAGAGAAGGAGGAGATCATTAGCCTCCTGGACCCTTCAAATGGTCCAGATTTTATGGTTCTTCCCATTGTTGGAATGGGCGGGTTCGGCAAGACCACACTTGCCCAACTTGTTTTCAATGACTCCAAGAT
The DNA here is from genome assembly GCA_025461045.1 of Carex parvula. NCBI lineage: Eukaryota > Viridiplantae > Streptophyta > Magnoliopsida > Poales > Cyperaceae > Carex > Carex parvula. Next base: position 104,391 of record JAJGRW010000647.1, on the reverse strand, counting down.
TCACGGATTGTTTAATAAGAGATGTTGGGTATCTGTATCTGAAGATTTTGATCTAGTGCGGCTAACCAAAGCTATCGTTGACTCGCTGAGTGAAAAACCTTGTGAGTTTTCTGAGCTAAACAAACTCCAAGATGTTCTCAAGGGAAAGATAAAAGGTCATGGGTTGTTTCTGGTGCTAGATGATGTGTGGAATGAAAAAAAAAACATGTGGGAGTGCTTTCGAGTTGGTTTTCTTGGTGCTAAATTTGTAAGAATTTTGACGACGACTCGTAACACCTCGGTTGCTAAGATCATGCAGACAACATCACCTTTTCATTTAGGTTCCTTACCTGAGGAAAATTGTTGCTCGCTATTTGAGCATTTTGCTTTTGGCAATAGGGAGGCAAGTGAAAATGCAAATTTGCACATGATTGGTTCTAGTATTGTCAAAAAGTGCAAAGGCTCCCCTTTGGCTACCAAGGTGCTAGGAGGCATTCTCCGTTATGAAATGGATGAAGAGAAATGGAGGGAAATTTTGGAGAGTGATATATCAGAAATAGATGAGACGGGAGAGGTTATGCCAGCATTAAGGTTAAGTTACCAGAAATTGCCCCAACATCTAAAACCATGTTTTCTTTATTTATCCATGTTTCCGAAAGATACAGAATTTGAAAAAGACATGGTGGTTAGGCTCTGGATGGCGCAAGGATATATTAATCGCAATACAAGAAATTTGAAAACATTGGAAGAGATAGGAAGCGAGTATTTCGATGAATTGCACGGCAGATCACTTGTTGATGATGGGCCTGATGACTACATCTTGCATGATTTAATACATGATTTAGCAAGATCCGTTTCTCAAGAGGCATATTGGCCAGTTTTAGAAAATGACCAAGAATACAATGGTCCGTGCAAAGTATGCCATCTGTACCCTACCAAACATGAAGAATTATTGGGTTCCTTTTTAGTGCCCAACAACTGCTGGTCTATCAGAACTTTCTGGATAAAGAACTTTTACAACACAATCTTCCATGATATTTCTTGTGTGAGAGCTCTTCAGTTGGAGTTTTCCTCATTGCCAAATACATTCCACACATTGAAGCACTTGCGCTACCTTCATATTTTCGATGATGAGATTGAAATGCTTCCTGAATCTTTATGTCTTCTTTACAACCTCCAAACATTGAAACTGTGGTGCGAAAACCTTAAGGGATTACCTGAAAACATCAAAAACCTTATTAACCTTCGGTACTTGGAGCTGGACAGTGTTGAAATCCAGCAGTTACCTGAATCTATTTGTATGCTTCGTAACCTGCATACATTATCTTTAAAGGATTGTGAAAAACTCATGGAGTTACCAAGGGGCATAGAGCAACTAACTAGGCTGCGGGAACTAGAGTTACCTGAATATTTTACCTACATGCCATCTGGGATTGGAAAATTAAGAACTCTTAAACCTTTAAGCGGGCATTTAAGTGTCATGGATCATGACGTGAATGGGGGGTTGGGAGAGCTTAAGGATATGAATAAGCTTGGCGGGTTGTTGTGCATATATGGGCTCAGTAATATCAGTGATGTGGAATACTCCAGGCATGCCAATCTTGCATCTAAGCCAAATTTACACGAGTTAATTCTAAACTTTCAAGAAGTTCATAGGTGTTGGGGCTGTAAATATAGCATCCTTCTCCATCTCCATTTAACTGTTAGTTCAAGTAAAAATGCAAATAATGAGAATGATGAAAAGATACAAGATGTTGTACTCCAGAGCCTCCAACCTCATGGTAACCTCACAGAGCTTGCAATACTGAATTATGAAGGGAGAATTTTGCCTTCCTGGTTGCTTAATCCATTACTTCCCAAACTAACAACTCTTACTCTTAACTTCTGGACTGAGCCTAATTTCTTACCACCATTTGGTCAACTGCCACATCTCAGAATTCTGGATATATCAGGTAATGATGGTGCTAGAAATGTGGGAGACGAGCCTAGCACATATTCACTATTGGCAGAATATGATTCTTCCAAGCAGCACGAGGCACCTAATTACCCATCACTTGAAGTTCTCTCATTGAGGAACATGCTCAATTTTGTGGAGTGGCAGGCACATGATGGCGACTACCCCCGCCTTAAGAGTATTTCATTTTCTGAATGCCCCAATTTGTCAATGCTCTCGGCCATCCCCCAAAAGGTTGAGGTGTTGGAGGTAAATGCATGTGGTTGTCAAGAAATCAAGTTCTCTTCACCCTCTGAACTTAAAAAGCTTTCAATCTCTAATTGTAGAGAGTTGATCACTATTTATTACAAAAGTGGGGACTTACCTTTTCTTGAGAGTATTTCACTTTCTGAATGCCCCAATTTGTTGATGTTCTCAGCCATCCCCCAAGAACTTACGCAGCTGGATTTAAAAGATTGTGGCTTTCAAGAAATCAACTTCTCGGCCATCCTGGAAGAAATGAAGCATATGGATATTAAAAAATGTGGTTTTCAAAAAATTGTATCCTCATTAGAATCTGAGATTCAAAATGTTTCGGTCTCTGATTATACAGAGCTTATCCCACCTTTTCTGGGGAGAGTGTCGCTATTTAATTGCCCCAAATTAAGGGTTTTCTCGGCTATCCCCCAAGAACTTGGGCAGCTGGATATAGAAGATTGTGGCTTTGAAGAAATCAACTTCTCGACACTGTCTAAACTTCAAAAGATTTCGATATCTAATTGTAGAGAGCTTGTCTCAATTTATTACAAAATTGGGGACTTACCTTTTCTTGAGCGTTTTTCACTTTCTGGATGCCCCAAATTATTGATATTATCGGCCATCCTGGAAGAAATGAAGCAGATGGATAAAAGAAATAGTGGTTTTCAATCTGAGATTCAAAATGTTTCGATCTCTGACTATAGAGAGTTTATCCCACGGGGGACAGTGTCGCTTTCTAATTGCCCCAAATTAAGGATTTTCTCAGCCATCCCAGCTGTAGAACTTGATACGCTGAAGATAATCCACTGTGGTATCCGTGAAATCATTTTACCATCAAGATGTCAGCTGTTAGAAATCCGTAACTGTCCAGATCTAATTTCAGTTCATTGGAGGGATGGGGACTCAAGTTCTCTTCCGTTAGTAAAATTTGTTGATTGCCCGCAGTTGAAACTCCTAAAAATTCCAAAAGAAGTTGAAGTAGTGAAAATAACATATTGCGGTACTCATGAAATCTCTTTTTCCTCACAATCTAAGGTTCGGAATGTTGATATCTATGGTTGTCCAGAGCTGTTCTCGGTTCATTGGATGGATGGGGATGTACCATTTCTCAAGGATCTCTTTATTGAGGATTGTCCAGAATTATGGAGCCTATCGGTAGGCCCAAACAAAATACACCAACTGGGAATAACTGAATGTGATTTGCATGAAATCCAGTTCCCAAAACAGTGCAACATTGCTTCAGCTCACATTTCTGGCTGTCCTGAGCTCATATCACTTCAATTTCTGCAAGGAGATCTCCCATTACTTGAGAAATTCTCAATTAAATATTGTCCCCAATTTCACGAGGTTTTAACTATTCCATATCAACTGAAAGAATTAGAGATAGTTGACTGTCGTTTTCCTGAAATTCACCTTTTGCCACAATCCAAGCTCCAGCGATTAATCATCAGTGACTGTGCAAGGCTAACAGCAATTAAAGGGTTGCAGTTCCCTATGGGTGATGTGTCACACCCAATGATAGAGATGGTTGAAATTCGTAATTGCCCCAGAATGGATTTTGGTACCCAGGGAAACAGCTACTTCTATCAGGTAAAGGATCTCTATCTCAACAGTAACCCCCCCACCCCCCCCCCCCCCCCCCCCCCCCCCTCAACACACACAAACACACACAGTGACCATTTGATTAATATCTCATTGTAATTAGTTTTGCAACAGAGAGTTCAGAGGTCTAATTTGGAATATTATTTGTATGTAGGTCACGCAGGAGGCCTCACAGGATCTCGGTACAGAGGAGCCATAGTTTAGTTATGAGGAGAAAGCACCACGGATGTTTCCCCGAGGGCCAACGACCATGAGTCAGGTGGATTGCATAGCCAGGACTATGTGCATGCAGCAACACAGTCACCATTTGATTAATATCCAATTGTAATTCTGTTTGCATCAGAGAGTTCAGAGGTCTAATTTGGAATAGTTAGGATATCAATGATCTCTTCTCATAAGAAACACAGGGAAGGGTGGTGAGCAAGACGAGCGAGTCTAGAAGCGATTGGTTTCTTCCTTCATTCTTCAGGTAACACAAAACTCAATTTATGTATTCAATTACATGAAAATTTTCTGGCACATAAAACTCTACTGGATCTGAATCCCAGATCCCTCCACCTCTTGCCTCCCTTCTACCTCTGCCCCCTTCATCTTCACCGTCGCGCCGCTTCTTCGTCATTGCGTCCCTTCTTCTCTGTCACGCCGCCTCTTCGCCTCTCCTGCTTGAACTGGGTAAGAGACAACAATGGGTTTTTAGGTTATGGGTTTTCAAAATGATAAATTTGTTAAACAATAGCGAGCTGAAACAAATCAGCACGAACAAAATGATAGGTATGATTCGGACAAAATGATAAATTTGTTTCACCTCCCCATTTTTTAAGTAATGGTTTTTTAAATTATTATTTTCAAGTTATGGGTAGGTGGGGGATTAACTGCCCATGACCTAGGTCTGATTGGGGTGGTTGATTGGCAGTCTGTATTGGTTTAGTAGAAACACCCTCAATTCTTAAAATTAGAAGGTATGATACTTAACACAGCTCATATATTTGTGTTCTAGACTTGTGTTTTAATTATTTACAATGTAAATGTTGTGACTTGTTAAATTTGTTTATATACTGAATATTGTAGTGTGAATATGATGAATATGATATCTGACACATTAGATGGTTAATAAGGTGGAACTTTTACTTAGATTAGAGGAGCTTAATCTTGCTGATAATTTGTTTCAGCTTGCCATTTTTCTAGTCATGGGTTAAGTTATGGGTTTTCGAAATGATAAATCTGTTTTTTAAATAACGTTGTACCAGCTTTATATTTTGTTGCTACAAAGCATTTTGAATTTCTGGTATTTGCTGATACAAACTCCATGAACTGAATTGTGAAATTTTCAAAACTTAGGTCTATCTTTATAAATCGAAAAACTGTGGAAAATACTTCTTGTCAGAAGGGCTTAAGCACAATCTTGTATAATTTCTGTTTTGGAAGGTTTTCATAGCCTGATAAAACTGAAAACTGTAGGAACATAAGCATCTCTCCTGCTACTGAAAGCCTTCAATTCAGCCCTCATATTACCATTGGTGATTGTCATCTGATGAGACTGGTGCCCGAGAAACAACATCACTTATGATGAGGTCTGGGTACAACACTAAAAAATATACATATATTAGATTATTTAGAAGCTAGAGACACTTGAATATATATTTATTAATATCAGACCCAACCAGTACCAAAACCAGTACCAACTATCTCGGGTAAACTTTCTGGAATTCCATGCTGAAGCCTAAAAAACAATCCAAGTTGCAGAATAAGACAAAAAAAAAAAATAAAGAATAAGAAAAAGAGATGATTTCCAATGCTATAGTACATTTGGTCGTTACAGGACCTAACAACTTGTATTATACTGATATCCAGAATGTCATATCTAATTTTCATTGGCAGTTGATTGACAGCCCTCGAGATGATAGAGAAGCTAAACGGGAAGGTGGTGAACAGAGAAGGGCTGGATCAGCTTAAATTGCAATCCTTTTGTCATTGGAAAATACGAAGTTTCCTTGTTAGTGGTTATGATCCCCTTACTTTAATTATTTTCTTTTTTTTCAATTTGTTTGTGCATCTTGCTTGTTTATCTTGTAGGATTTACGTTTTAGAGAAATTTAGTGATATGCCCATGAGCCCAATATAACTTTTTCAATTAGATATTTCTCCATTCAAATTGAAAAATAGTTATTTCCCCATCTAAATATAACTATTTTATTAATATACCCATTCTTGATTTTTTTCATTAAAAAGTTCAAATTAATATTAATAAAATATCTAATTGACAATTTTGCACCTTACTTTAAATTCCCGTTAGTACGTGGAAATTTGAGAAACTAAAAATGCGAAAGTTGAAAGTACATAAGCTTTCATATGTACTCATAGTCTAAATTTCTGACGGACATATCTCCAATACGTGTTGTTCTTGTTTTAATGTTATTCTCGTACCTGTTTTATATGCACGGACATACACCTTTTTCGTTTCTCAAGTTTCTCAACTTTTCCATTTTCCATTTTGTGTTATTATGGTCTCATTTTAAATAAATGACTATATCAGTAAAAGTCAATTTTCATAAATTCCACCTTTTCTGATCTTCTGAAACGATGAATAGATCAGAAAACTGAACAGTTTTGCCATATTACCAGAAACCAGAAAACTGAAATGAGGGTCGCGCATGTGACAAAGCCGGATGGAAGGCACAGGGAAGGTGGAGGATCGCGCGTGACCTTGAGAGAAGCTAGCTCTATCTATTTTATCGAGGTCTATGGAAATCTCAACAATAGTAGTGAACTTCCCTAATGTATCCTCTTGCATCCAAAATCTGTATTTACTAATATATAGTGTAGGTGCCAATAGTAAGGTACTTCACTGTTGGACAGATTTAACAGACAAATATTTTTTAAGATTGGTATATACTGTAGATGACACCGATTCTGGAGCCGTTTATCTATACCAGCTAAAATTCTTGTTCTGTTAAGTCTTGCTCGAAAATACATTTAATTCACGCACCGCTGCATAATCCAGACTCAAATCAAAGACCTGAGTGAACCCAAGGTTTCGAACAGGCTCGCTTGAACCTCTTACAATCCTTCCTAGGCTTGAATGAGATCTCTCGACCTGAACTTGAACTTTTTTCTTTCAGTCAACAGTACATTGCATCTTGAGATAGCTTAATAAAGAGGTTTGCTTTCAACGGATTTTTCACTTTCAATTGGAAAAAGGCACTCCTTACAACCAAGTGCTACCAGTACCAACTCCACATTTGTGAACTGACAAACATTGAGAAATTCAGCTATGCTGACTCCACATTTTAGTTTCTCAAATTTCCACATATTGAAGGAAGGGAGCCTGGAAATGATTGAGAATAACAGTATAGTTTAAAGTAAGGGGCAAATTGTCAATTAGATATTTTATTAATATTAATATGAATTTTTTAGTCAAAGAAATAAAACTGGGTATATTAATAAAATAGTAATGTTTAGATGGGGAATTAATTAATTTTCAATTTTGGATGGGGAATATCTAATTGAACGAGTTATGATGGGTATATATCTAAAATTCTCTAGGTTTTATTGTTGGTTGCAAATTAGGCCAAAGCAGTTCAACTTGTTGTTAAGGCAAAGTTACGATAATTCCAGGTTCTCTTTTGTTGGATTAATCCGAGCTGAACAACAAATCACCTTGAAGAGGTAATAAATGTTGAATTATCTAATCTAAATTTATTGCTTACTTGTATGCTCTTCAGTGTCATAGACTCATATTAACAAAGAAATTTGGATTCACATGTTAAATGTATCCTAACTTTAATCTGTATTTTTTAATTTGCAGGCGTGTGCTCACACTATTAAGCTGGTCATTGAAAATGGATGGAAGAAAAGTAGGGATATGCCATCTTAGAAGGACGACTAGTCTCCATGCTGAAGGATGGCAACTTGCAGATAGCACACCGATCCCAGATGCCTCTGCAGATAGCAGTCCTTACCCGGTTCAAGACTGGTTGTACTCCAACAAAGAGGAGCACCAGAGATAGGACTTACCTGGTTCAAGACTGGTTGCCTCTGCAGATCCCAGATGCCTCTGCAGATAGCATGCTGAAGGAATGCGTACTACAACAAAGAGGAGCACCAGAGGTAGGACCAGCATATCCCGCACACATGTCACACAGGTAACATACAACAATATTTTAATTTTTCAAATAAGTAGTTATTGAATATCATGGCTAATATTATTTGTATGTAGGTCATGCAGGAGGCCCGAGAGGATCTCTGTACAGAGGAGCCATGGTTCAGTTATGAGGAGATGGCACCACCGATGTTTCCACCGAGGGCCAACAATCATGAGCCAGGCGAATCGCATTGCCAAGACTTCGCGCATGCAGCAACATAGTCCTTTTCTTGGGATGCTGATGCCAGCGACGCAGCCAAACATAATACCGGAGGAGGATGCCGACGATAGCACTTTGCCTCGCAGGGACTGACGACGTCCGCATAGATTACGTCATCTCCGTATTTTTATGCTCGATTGTTGGATTGTTAGTATTTTGTACTGTATTATGTTATGTTTGTTTGTTTGCACTTGTGTTTATTTTATACGCATCAACATCGTGCAACATTATGCTAATCAAAGAAAAAAATATAACAAAAATAACATCGCCACAGTACTAGGTTTATTAAATTATTAGACAAAAATCTAACAAAAAAAATATAACAAAAAAAGCAACAAAGATGTAAAAAAACCTAAACTGCCCACTACCGCTGCATTGCCAGCAATATGATAACAAATACTACTGGCAATGCCACCCATAGGAGGCAAATAGTACCGTTATTGCCAACGGTACGTTATGTTCATATTTCTCAAATGTGATTATGTTTGGATTTTTAAATTTTTTTATGTTATGGATAAAACTTTCAGCCAACAAAACTAGCATCAAATTTATTTACAATTATTTTTTATGGACAGTAAGGGGTACGGTCTCAGGCGGTAAGCAGACCTTTATTTTCACCGGGGAGGAGAGGAAGGATGCACCGGCATCGGATCTTAATCGGACGGCTGCGAACGATCTACTGCTCCAGCACGGAATGCAGGAGCTGCTGCTATTAGTAATAACATGAAGTGATGCTGTTGGAATGCGAGAATTAGAATGGGAAATTTACGAAATGACCCTTTTAGTTTCTTTTCCTAGTAAACTTCTTAAAAGGTATTAAATGTAGATTTCATGGACTCGTGGTTCTCTCCAAAATTGATGAATTTTGGGCCCAAGAGTCATTGATGGGTCCACACAATCAAGCGAATTTTATCTTCTGCATTAACTCAATTTTTGAGTTAATGCATAACGAATCCGGACCGTCTGATCCGTATTGGCACGATTTTTAAAAATATCCCGTACGTTTCATCTCTGACCGAATTAGCTCGAATTATGATAAGCCGGCCGAGATGATCTTTTTTTTAAAGTTGCAATCAAGCACCATTTATGTAAGACTTTTCAAGTTAGATTAATTTTTCACGAGCGGGCTTCAAATATTTAATTTTTTTGTATATCTATCCTGTCTTTATTTTTTAATTTCTAATTACAAAAATATTAAAATCTATTTGTTAAAAAGACCGTTAAGTAAGTGTGATCTATATTATTTTATTTACATGTACATAAAAAATATTACTTTTCTGTTTTGATTTTATATGAATCAATAAGTTAAAAAATAAATGCCCATAATTTATCCACATCGGTGTATTTTTGCAAGCTCTTGATACTAATTAAAATAAAATCAAAATTTCACCAAATCATACTCCTATTTCAATATTTTATTTATTTATTTTCTATTAATAAAAAAATCGGCACAAAATACCCTCAATTTTGTTTACAATTATTTTTTATGGACTTGTGATAACAACCAAGCCCGGATCCAAAATTGATAAATTTTGGGCCGAAGGATCAATCGGTCAATAGATTATTGATGGGTCCACACAATCAAGCATCAAGACAAAAGATGGGAAGAAATTATCTTTATATAAGTTGCAACGAAGTACCATTTATGTAGGACTTTTTAAGTTAGATTAGTTTTTCACGAGCCGGTTTGAAATATTTTTATTTTTTTTGAGTCTGTTATGTTTTTATTTTTTAATTTTTTATTAAAAATATTAAATTTTATGTAGTAAAATAAAACCATTAAGTATGATCTATATTATTTTCTTTACATGTACATAAAACATCCATTATTTATCCACATCGATGTATTTTTTTAAGCTCTTGAGAATAATTAAAATAAAATCGAAATGTAATGATATTTTACATGTGCATGGAGAAAATAACATAGATCATAACTAATGGTGTTATTTTGACATTTAAGTTTTAAATTTTAAGTTATTATATTTCTAAAAATGAAAGCATGATGTAGGCATAAAAAAATAAGACATTGGAACCCTCTTCATTTTTCATTTACAGTAATGATCATTTATGAAATTATATTATGATGACTGTGTATATTTATTTAATTGAATATTTTTTAAGCCGTCTTTCTTCTTAATTAAGATATTCAATTTCGTATTCAACATTATTCATTCAATTAACATTCTCAACAATAAAAAATTCATATACTCATTACTAATCAAAAACGTGTAGTGAAATAAAATAATGCAAAACTATATTTTTTTTAATAAAAAAGTATGTCCATTGCTTATATATAAAATAAAAATCCGACCAAAGTTGCTTATATCTATTTAATTGAATATTTTTTTTATGCTAGGTTCTAAGTTTTTTTCATTTGCGGTCTATTTTTTTTATTTTATTTTTTTAATACTAAAAATGAAAAAAATCGGGAGATAGATTATTTAAAAATATTAACTTGTTAAGTAAAGTTATTGAACGGGTCAATACATCTTTGTTTCTAGGGGGAATTTCATGTATATCCCTCAAAAGTTTCAATATTACGTATTTATCCCTCTAAAATCAGTAATTACGTATTTATCCTTACAAATTATAGAAACTCACATATTTGTCCAATCTAACTCTATTATATATCAAATATCTCCAAAAATAATTAAATAATATTTTTTTAAACATTAAAAATTATTTTACAATATTAATTAATATTGTAATGGCCACTATACCCTTTCTTCCTCTCTCCCTTTAATCTGTTGAGTCTTGAGAGCGCCAAAACATCCCGCCTCTTCTCTCCAAACACGCTCACATAATCTCCCGGCTCTTCTCTCGAACTTTCTCCCCGCCTTTCCTCATCTCTCGATTTCAGTTTTGGTACTGGTACGGTTCAGTGTTGGTACTTGTACGGTACGGTTCAATATTGGTACTGGTACGGTTCAGTGTTGGTACTGGTACGGTTCAGTTTTGGTATTGGTACGGTTCAGTGTTGGTACTGGTACAATACTGTTCAATATTGGTACTGGTACGATTTAATACTGTTCTCTAACACAGTGGCCTTAGAAGGGAAAATAAAAGAAGGGTAAAATGGGAATACTTAGAAAATTAATGTTAAATATAATAGATTGGACAAATATGTGAGTTTCTATAATTTGTAAGGATAAATATGTAATTATTGATTTTAGAGGGATAAATACGTAATATTGAAATTTTTTAGGGATATACATGAAATTCCCCCTTGTTTCTATGATTTCGATTGGGTTCCGTTGACCAAACCGTTCAAGTTGCGCTGTGGTCGTGTCATATGGGCGGGGACTTGGTTTGGTGTGGCAAGAGAAATAAGTAAGAAGTGTAAAAAGATAAATAATAGCTGCCCCAACCTGCAGCATGGTTTCCTGTGTGGAGTGTGCCACAGTGAATAAACCCAGGGCTTTCTTATAACTTGGCAACTCCGTGGAAAAAATGAAAGTCAACTTCCAAAAATTTGTAGCAACCAGCGAGATATTGAAGGTGAAGAGAGAGTTTCAATTGATCAGATTCAATGGCGTTCGGATTGTTTTCTTCCATCCAATCCCTCTCTGCCAAGCTCCTTGAGGCCATTCGTGGCACCCCTTCCACTTCGCACCACCAAGATCCACCTGTTGCCGACCAACACAAAAGTGTCAGAAAGGATTTGGAGAAGCTGAGTCGGTTGCTTGCGAGGATCCAGGCCGTTCAACAGGATGCTGAAGAGAGAGAGATTCACGACTACTCTGTTCGTCTCTGGCTGGAGGAGCTCAGAGGTGTGGCCTACCAGGCAGAGGATGTGATGGACGAGTTCTACTACGAGGTGCTCAGATCCATCGTCGACAGTGGAGATGCTGCCATTGAGGCCTACCATAGGAACGGGGGTATGCTTTTCTTAATGTTTCTTTTTGTACTTCGTGCCCCTTTTTTTTAATATATAATTTGGTACTTCAATTATTGCACACAAGATGTTCGATGAAATGTCCGGTGACTATTTCATCGGTGTACAGAAACCTAGCAAAATTGAGCACACTTCTTTCGTCTTACTAGCTCTGCTGGCTCTCATGTATGTATGCTGACTCATATGGGTTGAGTTGTTTTCCATTTATCTTTACTGGCATAGTGCCTAAGTGGTAACAGGATAATATACAGCTCAAATTGTCACACTTTTTGTATCCTCATTGCCTAAAAAAGGTTATATGTATTTTTAACCATATACACTCCCTCCAAACCAACACGAAGAAAAAAAAATAGAAAACCCAAAAATTTCTTGAGGTAACCCTGGTGTTTTTATTGAATTCTCAAGGAATTTGTGAGAGACCAAAACATTTGTTCAGGAGCTGTGGTGCAACCAATTGGTTTTCCGATTTTCAAAGTACAAACGGTCGATCCAAATTGTTAGATGTGATATCTATAATAAAATATGCTTGGAGACCAAATTACACTTTTTGGATTTTTGTACTATTTATTAAGTCAGTTTTAAAATCGCTGATTTTAATAAACAGTGAAAAATTTCTGAATCATTGAAAACAGCGATTTTAAAACTGGCTTAATAAATAGTAAAAAAATTCCAAAAAATGTAAAATTTGGTCTCCAAGCACATTTTAATACAGATTTAATGTTGAACGGTTTGGATCGACCGTTTACACTCTGAAAATGTAAAACCGAAGCGTTTGTTCCTAGATCCAGGAACAAACGTTTTGATATTAGCCATTCTCTCTCTCTCTCTCTCTCTCTCTCTATATATATATATATATATAGAGTTAAACATGGGGAATAAGAGAAAGTTTGATATACAATTCTACAGGGACTATGACAAAATTTGCCGAGATGGACGCATCATCCTCCATTGCTTCTTATTCATTTAGTATTACCAAGGACGTGATTCCAGATGGCATGGCAAAGAAGATCAAGGGTATAACAGAAAAGTTTCAAGAGATTTCAAATACTCGTAGTGATCTTCAGTGGAGGGAGGAGGATGGGACCCGGCTGATTATCGGTACACAAATTCGACCACCGACCAGCTCCCTTGTGGACGGGAGAGCTATTTTTGGTAGAGAGAGGGAGAAGGAGAATATCATTAGCCTGCTCAACCCTTTTAATGATCCAGAATTTATGGTTCTTCCAATTGTTGGGATGGGCGGGTTGGGCAAGACCACGCTTGCTCAGCTCGTTTACAATGACTCCAGGTTCTCCCAGTTGTTTGACAAGAGAGCTTGGGTGTCAGTCTCTGAGGATTTTGACCTAGTACGCCTGACTAGAGCAATAATTGAATCAATCAACAGAACAACTTGTGAGTTTTCTGAGCTAAGCATACTGCAAGATATTCTCAAGGAAATGATAAGCCATGTTAGTTTGTTTCTCGTGCTAGACGATGTGTGGAATGAAAATACTGAACTGTGGGAACAATTTCAGGTTGCTTTAAAAGGTGGTAAAACTGTAAAAATATTGACAACAACCCGGAATACCTCGGTTGCTGAAATCATGCAGACAACATCTCCTATCCATTTGGATTGCTTACCTGATGAAAAATGTTGGTCTCTGTTCAAGCATTTTGCTTTTGGCAATGGAGAGGCAAGTGAAAATGGAAAATTGCTTGAGATTGGTTATGGTATTGTCGAGAAATGCAAAGGATCCCCTCTGGTTACCAAGGTGCTAGGAGGCATTCTCCGATATGATATGGATGAAGAGAAATGGAGAGAAGTTTTGCAAAGTGATATATCTGAAATAGATGAGAGTGGCAAAATTTTAACCCCATTACAGTTAAGTTACCAGAAATTGCCACTACATCTCAAACCATGCTTTGTTTATTTAGCCATGTTTCCAAAAGGTAAACTGATTGAGAAAGATCATGTGGTTAGGCTCTGGATGGCGCAAGGTTACATTAATAGCAATTCAAGAACTAAGAAAACATTGGAAGAAATAGGAATTGAGTACTTCAATGAATTGCAAGGCAGATCACTCATTGATTGTGAGGATTACAATACGTGCTATGTTCATGATTTAATACATGATCTAGCAAGATCCATTTCTCAAAGGACAAACCAGTCTGTTTTAGAGAATGACAATCTATGGAATAGTTCATACAAAATAACCCACCTATACTTAACCGAGAAACATGAATTGTCAGGTGTTTTAGCATCTTGCAACAATAAGGTTATTCGAACATATGTAAGGGAATACCCAAGTTACTACACATATGATTGGGCAACAAACTACGTATATGATTGGATATGCCCAAGAAACTACATAGATGATTCTGCCATTTTCTCTAAAATTACTTATGTGCGAGCTCTTCAGTTGTGGAATTGTATGCTGCCAGACACACTCAGCGCATTGAAGCACTTGCGTTACCTTTCTATTAAAGATGATAAGATAGAAAGCCTTCCTGAATCTTTATGTCTTCTTTACCACCTTCAAACTTTGGATATGAATTGCCATAATATTCTAGAGTTACCTGAAAACATCAAAACCCTTATTAACCTTCGGTTTCTTCGGTTGTGTAGTGGTAAAATCAAGCAGTTACCTGAATCCATATCCCTACTTCACAATCTGGATACATTATCCATAGAACTCTGTATCAAACTCAAAAAGTTGCCCGGGACCATAGAGCAGTTAACAAACCTGCGTGCTCTAAAACTATCCGAGTTTTTGATATGGAACCTGCCATCCGGAATTGGAAAATTAACAAATCTTATAACTTTAAGTGGGCACTTTAAAGTCATGGGAAGTGACATGACCCAAGGGCTGGGAGAATTAAGGGATATGAATAGTCTTGGTGGGTTGATGTACATCTCAGGGCTGAAGAACGTTGGTAATATGGAATACTCTAGGAAGGCCAATCTTGTATCAAAGTCAAATCTACACAGGTTAATTCTAAACTTTGAGGAATACCATGGTGCTCGCCAAAGCTTTTTCTGTATAGCTGTCAGTTCAAGTACCGATGCAAAGAATGAGAATGATGAAAAGATACAGGAAGGTGTACTTGAGAGCCTCCAACCTCATGGTAACCTCACAGAACTTGAAATATTAAATTATGGAGGAAGAAGAGTTCCTCCTTGGTTGCTTGATCCATCAATAATGCCCAAGCTGAGAACTCTAACTCTGTACTTGAAAAGGGAGTTTCTTTTGTTGCCACCATTCTTGGATCAACTCCTACATCTCAAATCTCTCAAAATATGCGGGAGTGGTGGCACAGAGATTCTATTTACAAATAACATGCTCAATTTGGGGAGGTGGCAAGCTGGTGATGAAACGTGCCTTAAGAAACTCATAATACAAAACTGCCCTAAATTATGGAAAATAACTATTCCAGAAAAGGTTGAGGTGTTATTGGTTTATGAATGTGGTTGTCAAGAAATCAAGTTCTCTTCACACTCTGAACTTAAGAGGCTTTCAATCTCTAATTGTAGAGAGTTGGTCACTATTTATTACAAAAGTGGGGACTTACCTTTTCTTGAGAGTATTACACTTTCTGGATGCCCCAATTTGTTGATGCTCTCGGACATCCCCCGAGAACTTAAGCAGCTGGATATAGTAGATTGTGGCTTTCAAGAAATCAACTTCTCTTCACACTCTGAACTTAAGAGGCTTTCAATCTCTAATTGTAGAGAGTTGGTCACTATTTATTACAAAAGTGGGGACTTACCTTTTCTTGAGAGTATTACACTTTCTGGATGCCCCAATTTGTTGATGCTCTCGGACATCCCCCGAGAACTTAAGCAGCTGGATATAGTAGATTGTGGCTTTCAAGAAATCAACTTCTCATCACTATCTAAACTTCAAAAGATTTTGATCTTTAGTTGTAGAGAGCTTGTCTCAATTTATTACAAAATTGGGGACTTGCCTTTTCTTGAACGTATTTCACTTTCTGGATGCCCCAATTTGTTGATGCTCTCGGACATCCCCCGAGAACTTAAGCAGCTGGATATAGAAGATTGTGGCTTTCAAGAAATCAACTTCTCATCACTATCTAAACTTCAAAAGATTTCGATCTATAGTTGTAGAGAGCTTGTCTCAATTTATTACAAAATTGGGGACTTGCCTTTTCTTGAGAGTATTACACTTTCTGGATGCCCCAATTTGTTGATGCTCTCGGACATCCCCCGAGAACTTAAGCAGCTGGATATAGCAGATTGTGGCTTTCAAGAAATCAACTTCTCATCACTATCTAAACTTCAAAAGATTTCGATCTTTAGTTGTAGAGAGCTTGTCTCAATTTATTACAAAATTGGGGACTTGCCTTTTCTTGAGAGTATTTCACTTTCTGGTTGCCCCAAATTATTGATATTCTCAGCCATCCTGGAAGATATGAAGCAGATGGATAAAAGAAATAGTGGTTCTCAATCTGAGATTCAAAATGTCTCTGACTATAGAGAGTTTATGCCACCTTCTCTGGGGATAGTGTCACTATATAATTGCCCCAAATTAAGGATTTTCTCAGCCATCCCAGCTGTAGAACTTGATACGCTGAAGATAGTCCACTGTGGTATCCATAAAATCTTTTTACCATCAAGATGTCAGATGTTAGAAATCGACAACTGTCCAGATCTAAATTCAGTTCATTGGAGGGATGGGGACTCAAGTTCTCTTCCGCTAGTAAAATTTGTTGATTGCCCACAGTTGAAACACCTAAAAATTCCAAAAGAAGTTGAAGTACTGAAAATAAAATCTTGCGGTACTCAAAAAATCTCCTTTTCTTCACAATCTAAGGTGCGGAGTGTTGATATCTATGGTTGTCCAGAGCTGTTATCGGTTAATTGGATGGATGGGGACGTACCATTTCTCAAGGATCTCTTTTTTGAGGGTTGTCCAGAATTATGGAGAATATCAGTAATCCCAAACAAAATACACCAACTGGGAATAACTGAATGTGGTTTGCATGAAATCCAGTTCCCAAAACAGTGCAACATTGCTTTAGCTCACATTTCTGGCTGTCCTGAGCTCATATCACTTCAATTTCTGCAAGGAGATCTCCCATTACTTGAGAAATTTGCAATTAAATATTGTCCCCAATTTCACGAGGTCTTAACTATTCCATATCAACTGAAAGAATTAGAGATAGTTGACTGTCGTTTTCCTGAAATTCACCTTTTGCCACAATCCAAGCTCCAGCGATTAATCATCAGTGAGTGTGCAAAGCTAACAGCAATTAAAGGGTTGCAGTTCCCTATGGGTGATGTGTCACACCCAATGATGGAGATGGTTGAAATTCGTAATTGCCCCAGAATGGATTTTGGTACCCAGGGAAACAGCTACTTCTATCAGGTAAAGGATCTCTATCTCAATAGTACAACCCCCCCCCCCACACACACACACACAGTGACCATTTGATTAATATCTCATTGTAATTATTTTTGCAGCAGAGAGTTCAGAGGTCTAATTTGGAATATTATTTGTATGTAGGTCACGCAGGAGGCCTCACAGGATCTCGGTACAGAGGAGCCATGGTTTAGTTATGAGGAGAAAGCACCACGGATGTTCCCTCCGAGGGCCAACGACCATGAATCAGGTGGATTGCATAGCCAGGACTATGTGCATGCAGTAACACAGTCACCATTTGATTAATATCCAATTGTAATTCTTTTTGTATCAGAGAGTTCAGAGGTCTAATTGGAATAGTTTGGATATCAATGATCTCTTCTCATAAGAAACACATGGAAGGGTGGTGAGCAAGATGAGCGAGTCTAGAAGCGATTGGTTTGTTCCTTCATTCTTGAGGTAACACAAAACTCAATTTATGTATTCAATTACATGAAAATTTTCTGGCTCATAAAATCTCTACTGGATCTGAATCCCAGATCCCTCCATCTCTTGCCTCCCTTCTACCGCTGCCACCTTCATCTTCGCCGTCGCGCCGCTTCTTCATCATTGCGTCCCTTCTTCTCTGTCAAGCCGCCTCTTCGCCTCTCCTGCTTGAACTGGGTAAGAGACAACAATGGGTTTTTAGGTTATGGTTTTTCAAAATGATATGTTAAACAATAGCGAGCTGAAACAAATCAGCACGAACAAAATGATAGGTATGATTCGGACAAAATGATAAATTTGTTTCACCTCCCCATTTTTTAAGTAATGGTTTTTTAAATTATTATTTTCAAGTTATGGGTAAGTGGGGGATTAACAGCCCATGACCTAGGTCTGATTGGGGTGGTTGATTGGCAGTCTGTATTGGTTTAGTAGAAACACCCTCAATTCTTAAAATTAGAAGGTATGATACTTAACACAGCTCATATATTTGTGTTCCAGACTTGTTTTTAATTATTTACAATGTAAATGTTGTGACTTGTTAAATTTGTTTATATACTGAATATTGTAGTGTGAATATGATGAATATGATATCTGACACATTAGATGGTTAATAGAGGAACTTTTACTTAGATTAGAGGAGCTTAATCTTGCTGATAATTTGTTTCAGCTCGCCATTTTTCTAGTCATGGGTTAAGTTATGGGTTTTCGAAATGATAAATCTGTTTTTTCAATAACGTTGTACCAGCTTTATATTTTGTTGCTACAAAGCATTTTGCAAAATTTTCAATAACTCCATGAACTGAATTGTGAAATTTTCAAAACTTAGGTCTATCTTTATAAATTGAAAAATTGTGGAAAATACTTCTTGTCAGAGGGGCTTAAGCACAATTTTGTATAATTTCTGTTTTGGAAGGTTTTCATAGCCTGATAAAACTGAGAACTGTAGGAACATAAGCATCTCTCCTGCTACTGAAAGCCTTCAATTCAGGCCTCATATTACCATTGGTGATTGTCATCTGATGAGGCTGGTGCCCGAGAAAAACATCACTTATGATGAGGTCTGGGTACAACACTAAAAAATATACATATATTAGATTATTAAGAAGCTAGAGACACTTGAATATATATTTATTAATCTCAGACCCAACCAGTACCAACTAACAATTATCTCGGGTAAATTTTCTGGAACTCCATGCTTAAGCCTAAAAAACAACCCAAGTTGCAGAATAAGACAAAATAAAATAAAGAATAAGAAAAAGTGATGATTTCCAATGCTATAATACATTTGGTCGTTACAGGACCAAACAACTTGTATTATACTGATATCCAGCATGTGATATCTAATTTTCATTGGCAGTTGATTGACAGCCCTCGAGATGATAGAGAAGCTAAACGGGAAGGTGGTGAACAGAGAAGGGCTGGATCAGCTTAAATTGCAATCCTTTTGTCATTGGAAAATACGAAGTTGCCTTGTTAGTGGTTATGATCCCCTTACTTTAATTCTTTTCTTTTTTTTCAATTTGTTTGTGCATCTTGCTTGTTTATCTTGTAGGATTTACGTTTTAGAGAAATTTAGAGATATGCCCAAGAACCCAATATAACTTGTTCAATTAGATATTTCTCCATTCAAAATTGAAAAATAGTTATTTCCCCATCTAAATATAACTATTTTATTAATATACCCATTCTTCTAGTTAACCCAAGGTCTCGAACAGGCACTGGTGCATAATCCAGACTCAAATCAGAGACCCGAGTGAACCCAAGGTCTCGAACAGGCTTCCTTGAACCTCTTAGAATCCTTCCTAGATCTTGAATGAGATCTCTCGACCTGAACTTGAACTTTTTCCTTTCAGTCAACAGTACATTGCATCTTGAGATAGCTTAATAAAGAGGTTTGCTTTCAACGGATTTTTCACTTTCAATTGGAAAAAGGCACTCCTTACAACCAAGTGCTACCAGTACCAACTCCACATTTGTGAACTGACAATCATTGAGAAATTCAGCTATGCTGACTCCACATTTTAGTTTCTCAAATTTCCACATATTGAAGGAAGGGAGCCTGGAAATGATTGAGAATAACAGTATAGTTTAAAGTAAGGGGCAAAATTGTCAATTAGATATTTTGGATGGGGAATATCTAATTGAACGAGTTATGATGGGTATATATCTAAAATTCTCTAGGTTTTATTGTTGGTTGCAAATTAGGCCAAAGCAGTTCAAATTGTTGTTAAGGCAAAGTTACGATAATTCCAGGTTCTCGTTTGTTGGATTAATCCAAGCTGAACAACAAATCACCTTGAAGAGGTAATAAATGTTGAATTATCTAAGCTAAATTTATGGCTTACTTGTATGCTCTTCAATGTCATATAACAAAATAAAATTGGATTCATATGTTAAATGTATCCTAACTTTAATCTGTATTTTTTAATTTGCAGGCATGTGCTCACACTATTAAGCTGGTCATTAAAAAGGGTTGGAGAAAAGTAGGGATATGCCATCTTAGAAGGACGACTAGTCTCCATGCTGAAGGATGGCAACTTGCTGCTCAACTGGCGTGAAATTTCATCTGACGAGAGTACAGATGAACGTAGCAAACCGATCCCAGATGCCTCTGCAGATAGCGGTCCTTACCCGGATCAAGACTGGTTGTACTCCATATGTGGATAGAATGCATAACGAAGAGGGAGCACCAGAGGCAGGACCAGCATATCCCGCACACATGTCACACAGGTAACATACAACAATATTTTAATTTGTCAAATAAGTAGTTATTGAATATCACGGCTAATATTATTTGTATGTAGGTCATGCAGGAGGCCCCAGATGATCTCTGTACAGAGGAGCCATGGTTCAGTTATGAGTAGATGGCACCACCGATGTTTCCTCTGAGGGCCAATGATCATGAGTAAGGCTGATTGCATAGCCAAGACTTCGCGCATTCAGCAACATAGTCCATTATTGGGACGCCGACGATAGCACTTTGCGCATATGTTGGATTATTGTATTGTTAGTATTTTGTAGTGTATTATGTTATGTTTGTTTGTCTTCACTTGTATTTATTTTATATATTAGTTCATTTGGATGCTCAGTTAGTATTGTGTTTTATGTGTCAACATAGTCCAACATCATTATGATAATCAAGAAAAAAATATAACAAAAAATTAACACTGCCACACTACTAGCTTTCTTAAATTATTAGATAAAAAATCTAACAAAAAAATATAACAAAAAAAAAACAATGCTGTAAAAAAACATTCTAAACTGCCCTCTACTGTTAGCATTGCCAGAGGTATGACAACAAATACTACCACTGGTAATGCCAGCGGTATGATTATGTTCCGAGATTTCTCAAATGTGATTTTATATATGTTTGAATTTTTGAATTCTTTTAATGTTATGGACAAAACTTTCGGCCAACAAAACTACCCCTCAATTTTATTTACAATTATTTTTTATGGACTTGTGATGCTCTTCCTGTGGTAACAAACCTAGCTAACTCTGATCCAAAACTGAGGACGTTTGGGTCTAAGGGTCAATCAGTAATTATTTTGTTTTGTTCGTTCTGTTTCATGATAAAATTCTGGCTCTGTCTCTAGGGGTGCAAACGGATCGGATATTATCCTTTCAGATTCAGATTCGTATCCGAAAATTTGGACACGGATATCTAATATCCGATTATCCGTACGGATACGGATACAGATATGGTTTTAAATTTTAATTATTCATATGTGAATAGTAAATATTACACCATATAGTTTAATATATATTATAAAGAAAATTATGTTATTCATCGTTATAATTAGATCACTTTTGTTGCATTCCAAATAAACTGAAAAACCACTCGCGAATAAATATTATTATCACTTTTGTTGCATTCCAAATATCCAATTCGTATCCGTTTAATATCCAATCCATATCTGTAAAATCCGTCTAATATCCTATATGTATCCGTATCCATATTCGAAAATAAAAGCCGATACGGATATGATTTTACCACTATTTGATCTGTATATGATGTGTTTGCTTGGTTAAAATAGTCAAATCAAAATTTTATTCATTTTTCAAAAATCTAACTGAACCAACCAAATTAAACTTATCAACCGAATAACAAACAAACCAAAAAAACCGAAGTAAAGTTCGGTTTGTTTGGTTGAACCAAAATAAGAGAGATTAAATTTCAAAAGGTCAAAACTCAATACATACTCAAATACATTTAATAAGCATAGAAATAAATATCAAGATATATATCAGTCGAACCGAATAAGAGAGATAAAACTGAATATTAAATATAAAAAACTAAAGTAATTCAAGTAATTTTGATTTGTTTGGTTCAACTCAAATAAGAGAAATTAAACTGAATCAAATATTAAAAACCAAAGTAATTCAAAAATAAAATCAACCGAACCATTTAATCCAAAATTTGCCATTTCGGTTGAAAACCAAATAAACCGAATCCAATGAACACCCGTACAACGTGATTTAATTTCTCAAATTGGCATGAAAGAGCTGAATTTGAAGCTTTAGCTAATAAAATTGGAACTCATAAGCTCCAGCTCCATATCATGTTACCTGATGAACATATCTAGCTAGGGTTTTAAGCTAATCGAAAGCAATTTTATTCTTCTAACAAGCTAATAAGTCATTAGCACATTACAAAAATGCATCGTCCATGCATCACTTCCTCACATCCAATTATTAAAAAATCATATCCAATATATGCAAATTTTATTCAAATCTAACAATTTACCAAGAATTAGCCTCCATAACGGGTCTTCAGCGATTTGGGTGGCTCTTCTTCCATAATACCCGCTCCAGTAGTGGCCAAGTATTGCCGGATTGTTGTTGAACGATCGCTTATATAGGTATGGTCCAAGAAATTACTATATGCTGCCTCACCCAAATTTTTGGCTGCTAAAACACTGTTATATATTTCATAAGTATTTTACTAACAAATAGGATAAAGGGGGAATTTTATATGTGCCCCTCAAAAACCTCGAAATTACATATTCCCCCCCTCTAAAATTCATAATATTGTATTTACCCTTCTAAATTTCAAAAACTCACAAATTTATCCAATTTATTGACTTTTCTATTAAAAGTCCTTTTGAAGTTATGAAGTACCCATTTTACCCTATATTAAAAAAAATATATATGTAATCTGTTTATAAGAAAAGTCAATAAATTAGGTAAATTTGTGATTTTTTTGAAATTTAGAAGGATAAATATGATATTATAAATTTGAGAGGGGGAAATACGTATTTTGAGGTTATTGAGGGGTATACATGAAATTCGCCTAGGATAAAATATGAGAAAATAGTTAAACCTACGCATTATAAAATAATTATTTTTGCAACGAAACACTGCTTTATCAGAAAATAATTATGTAGTCTGAACATGCACTGTTATTTTAAACACAATAATCTTGTCAATTTGATAAATCCATTTACTAACTGATAGCAAATATTTCAATTCAAGTTTTTTGTCATTTTTTCTGGACTGAGTTCTTGTTTAATGTTTCTAACATTATTTTAAAAGACAATAAAGTAGCAAAACTTAGATATAATTGAATAATATTGAGGGATATACATTGAATTGTACTGGTAAGAATTAAGAGGTTTCTGGATAGAGAACTGTACCAGTGTCTTAAATATATACGGCAAGGTAAAATGTCGTCTCTCCATATCTTATGGATATTGTATCGGCCATATCTCTCATGATAAATTTCTTTACTGCCTGTTAATGTAATTATTTGAATCGTCAATTAGTACCATTTTGACAGTAAATAAAACAAAATTGAAAACCTGAGCTTTGTTACCTTGGCATCTTATTTGAAAATATTCCTCATCACTATAACGAGCACATAGAACCTTATAAGAAAAGATCAAGAAATGAAATCAAAATCAATTATGTAAATGAAATCTTTTTACATGGTTAGATTCAAAAAACACGTACTGCTTGATTTGAGTAAGGTATCCCATCTAATCCTTCAGGATATACCTGTATATTTTGAAAAAATAATTAAATGAATAACAAAAAATAATGAAAAGTGAAAGAAAGTAAGAGAAAAGCATCTTACAGCTAAAAATCTGAATTCTTCTTCCCTCTTGAGAAAAGAAGGCACCTACAAAATATAACATATATAAATATATGTAAGTACTGACTCAGATCAACATGCCCCATGAGGTAATGCACCGTTTGAGTTTCAATCCAGACCGTCCGATCAAAATCCAGGC
Source organism: Carex parvula (assembly GCA_025461045.1). NCBI lineage: Eukaryota > Viridiplantae > Streptophyta > Magnoliopsida > Poales > Cyperaceae > Carex > Carex parvula. The sequence continues at coordinate 80,284 of JAJGRW010000647.1, read as the reverse complement.
AAATCTGGCCCAAGCCTGTAATGCCCGGGATCTCTTTAAGATTCGTGCTAGCAAATAATGAACGGACCAGATTCAAACTCAAAAAATGAGGTACCTTACGTGATATGAATTCAAATTTACAATTTGTGCATTGTGAAATTTACAATTCATTACCTCTTCTATCTTGATCTCGAAAACAGTTACAATTAGGAATTCCCCTTCACATGGTTCCACACTCAAACTTGATATCTCCTAAAAAATGAAAAAATCCCAAAACAACCATAGAAAATCTGAGTAAAAAAACAGAATTCGGTTATACATCTCGTGAAATAACTAAATTTGAAGAAGAATCACCCCTGTTTCGGCATTCGCAATCCCTCGCTCGAAAAATATAGGTGCCACGTGAGCAAAGACACGCCGAAATCCATGCAATTGCGCAACCCTGAAATTCTTCAGATCAGGAAAGGTGCTCCTAGCACTTCTTTCTGATAAGAGAACAGTACAGTAGAGGATAGTTAAAACATGGAGTGTCAGTATTCAATTACTGATTTTGCAAGGTTGTGTATGCAAAAGTTACCAGAGAGGAGAGATCCGAAGCCACAGATGGAGACGTAGCCGTTGGGAGAGGCAACGGCTTCGAAATCGGCGATACTGTTCATCTCGGTGAGGTTACCGCTTGAAGCATCACCCTGAGCCATGATTTTGCGGTTGTGAAGAAGGCGGAGAACAGTAGGGAGTACAGTCTCAGGCGGTAAGCAGACCTTTATTTTCACCGGCGGGGAGAGGAAGGATGCACCGGCGTCGGATCTTAATCGGACGGCTGTGAACGATCTACTGTTCCAGCGGGGAATACAGGTGTTGCTGTTATGAGTAATAGCCTGCATTGATGGCTTGATGCTGTTCGAATGAGAGATTGAGAGAATTAGAATGGGAAATTTACAAAGGCATGTTGTACTTGTATTCTAAGCCGTTGATTTTAGATCGGACGTTCATAATCTTCTATCCAGTTTGCTCGGGAAACATCATTTATACGAACCGTCTGATTTAAATCGACGGTCCCAATCCGCCTGACCTCTCAAATGATCTAGTGCGGTACCTTACCGCGTAGCATGAGATCTGGATCGTCCTTTTTAATCTGGCACGAATCTCAAAGAAGAATCCTATAATTCAAATTGGCCCGAAAATTATTTTGGCAAAGCTGGAGCTCATTCAAATTCATAGCATCTACTGTAACTCAAAGTTTGAGTTTAGATCGTCACTGTCCATCTGTTTTGACACGAATATTAAAGGATCCCCGTGCATTTCATCTCGTGCCAGATTGACCCGGATTCTGATCGGACGGTCTGGATGAAAACTCAAAAATTGACTTACCTCAGAGAATCCGGACTCAGCTCCTTCTAGGATATCCTAGTGCAACACTCTCTTTCTAGGGTTTTGGTGGAAGGAGAGGAGTTAAGGAGAGCGGTTCAAAAATGGCGAACCGGACCGACCCGCTTGCACGGAACGTGCACGGGACAAACCCTCAGAATCTAGTAGAGAAGATCGTGCGATCGAAGATATACCAAAACGGGTACTGGAAGGAGCAATGCTTCGGGTTGACGGCGGAGACGCTAGTCGACAAGGCGATGGAGCTCGATCACTTCGGCGGAACCTACGGTGGCGCTCGTAGACCCACTCCCTTTCTCTGCCTCATCCTCAAAATGCTCCAGATCCAACCTGACAAAGACATCGTCGTTGAGTTCATCAAAAACGAGGATTACAAGTAAGTACGAATCTACAACTTCTCTTTTCTTTTTCGATTTGAAGTACTTGTACTGATGGATTGATTGATTGATTGATTGATGTGTGATGTATAGGTATGTTAGAGTGCTTGGAGCATTTTACTTGCGCCTTACTGGTACTGTTACTGATGTTTACCAGTATCTTGAGCCTCTGTATAATGATTACCGAAAACTCAGGCGCAAGCTCAATGATGGAAGTATGTACTGCCTAGTTTATTTTGTTCATTAGAAAAGAGAAAACAGTGAAAATATCCTAGTTGAATTGTTGCGTTTCTGATTTCAATTTGTAGCTTTCGCTCTCACTCATGTGGATGAATATATTGATGAGATTCTCACAAAAGACTACTCCTGTGACATTGCTCTCCCTCGTGTTCAGAGAAGGTTATTTTTTTTTAGTACTCATGGTTTGAATAAGTTACTGTGAAACAATGAAAAGGTTTCCTGTTTTCTTTGTTTTTCTATTTATTTACTTGGCTACAGTCAAGCAATTAGACAAATAAGAGAGTAAAGAAAGAACAATAACTAGCTAATTGATAACAAAACAATAAAAAAGGATTTACTAGTGGAAGTCTTGAAGGGATTGCAATTAGGGGTGTTCGAATGGTTGGTTCGGTTAGAACTGAATTAAAATAGTCAAAACCGAAATTTTATTTGGTTTTCAAAAATTTAACCGAACCAACTGAATTAAAGTTGTCAACCGAATAGCAACCAAAAAAACCAAATTAAATTTCGGTTTGTTTGGTTGGACCGAACTAAGAGAGATTAAATTTCAAAAGGTCAAAACTTAATACATACACAAATATATTTAATAATCATAGAAATAATCAAATAAATATCAAGATATATCAGTCAAACCGAAAGTAGAGCCCACGTCTGATACTCTTCTTTCTTCTTTTACTTTTGCTTGGGTTTTCTGGTGGAATCAACAACACTAGACCAGCAACTGTACTGGTTAAATTTGTTACTGGTACATACTCAGTACTAAATATGTAAAAAATCCAGGTGGAATTTAGAGGCATCAGGGGTACTGGAACCGAGGCGAAGTGCATTAGAAGATGATTTTGAAGAAGAGGAAGAAGAGAAAGAGGAGGAGGATGCAGAGCCTATGGATACTGACGATCGTCATAAGGTACCACCTCTATTTCTCCCTCTAGTGCTCGTTATATAATTATTTTGCAATCTGCTTACTGTTTTATCATTTAAGGTCAAATTTCAGGAAAATAAGTGAATTGTGCTTGTTTTGTTCATTTTAAGTTAGCTAAATTGCATACCTGAACTCACTCCAATTTGATTTATTGCAAAAGCTAATGATTCTGTTTCATGTTTTAATTAATATTTAAGGAATACTATCGAGGGAGGAGCCCCACAAGAGAGAGAGACAGAGACCGAGATAGGGATAGAGATAGAGATAGAGATAGAGACAGAGACAGAGACAGAGAAAGAAAGCATGATAGTTACAAATACAGGTATCATGTCACTTTTCCTTTAAAGTTCATAATGATGCATTTTTTTTTTATAATTTCTGGTTAAAATTTATAATGCATCATTAAAATTTGTGCAATTCTTTATAATGATAACCTGCTGGAAGCTTTTCCTTTGAAAACTAGTACAAAAGAAGTACTATAATAATAACAAAGGATTTACTGCCACGGCATGTTAATTCCAAGAGCCGGGGTAGATTATAGAAGCCTCCTACAGTAATTATTTACGAATGACCTCCACAGGTTTCTCTGTACTGACAGTGTGCAGATGAGAAGTAGATGGATCATACATTCTTAAATTTTTTTTCTTTTTTTTTCTTCTGTTTATCTTATAACTAAAGTACACTACTATTTGAGTGTTTTAACCTCATTTGAGTGTTTTAAAATTGCAAAAGAGTAACTTTTGCAGTACTTTCTGTGGATATATTTGGATCCAAAAAGCTTATTATGTTTCAGAGAAAGTTCAACTAGTCAAACTCTTAAAATAAAAAAATGAGGTGTCAGTTTTGAAAATTTCAAGTTTGGATACCTATAAAGCAAATTTATAAGTTTTTGTTGGTTTTCGTATTTATTGCTTTCTTTTGTACTATGCATAGTGCATAGTGGTCCATACTATGGATCATAAACTTTATTTTGAAAGTCCAAACAATCGATCTGAACTGTTCAACATGATCATCATATGAAAATGTACTCATAGAGCAAATTTTACATTTTGTGGAATTTTTTTACTATTTTTTTAGATAGGTAAAATCACTTGATCTAAAGATTCTAGACCGTTCAAAAGTAGTGATTTCTACCTATCTAAAAAAATAGTAAATAAATTCTAAAATATGTAAAATTTTGTCTGAAAGTGTACATTTTCATATGGAGTTCATGTTCAACTGTCTTGGACTTTGCATAGCGCAGATTAGTCTGTACTATAGCCTCACTCTTGTTTAGTTATGATTTATTAATTTTAGCTTTTGTATCTGTTAGCAATTTCTGATTCATTTCCAAATTCATAGTTGAACCTTTGAAATATAAAATTAACAATACCATTTTACAGGGACCGGGATTATGATAGAGACTATGATAGAGGTCGTGATAAAGACCGAGACAGAGAAAGAGATAGAGATAGAGACCGAGACAGAGATAGGGGTAGAGAGAGAGAAAGGGATCGGGACCGAGACAGGGACCTGTACCGTGACAGGGAGAGAGAAAGGGAAGGAGGTAGAGAGAGAGACAGAAAAGACAGAGATCGTGGTCGGTCCCGGTCTAGGAGCAGAGACCGGTATGATCGAGACAGAGACAGGAAGAGGGTGCGCGGTAGTCCAAGTCCACAGAAAGAGAAGAAGAAGGAAAAGAGAGAGAAGAAGGAGAAGGTAACTGACGGGACCGACCATCCCAATCCAGAGATTGCCGAAGCGAATAGACTTAGAGCATCTCTTGGTCTCAAGCCCCTTAAGCTTTGAGTTAAGTTTAATCGTTTCATTGTGGAGATTCGTAGTTAGATTTTGACAAAATTGTATGAAGACATGTATCAATTAGATGCATTGTAGTATTCATGTTTGGAAATTTGGTTTACAATTTTGATTTTGGAAAAATTAGGTTAAGTTTCTTAGAAATTTGATTCGAAATTTCCCTACCTCTTCTATAATACTTGAGAGTTGGAATTGAATCAAGATTAAATTGTATAGGATAATCCTATAACCCATGTAAACCATGACTAGGGGTGTTCATTGGGTCCGGTTTAATTGGTTTTAAACTGAACCATGAAAATTCAGTTTAAATGGTTCATTTTTTCCAATTAAATGGATTGGTTAGGTTAATTTTTTTTAAATTGGTTTAATAGTTTGGTTCGGTTTAGAAATTTTAAAACTTATTAGATCAAACTGATTGAAATTTTTAAGCTCATCTCCCATCCAAACCAAACATTTAAAAAAAAAGAAAAAAATTATGGCATAATGTATATTGTTTGTTTCGGTTTAAAAATAGTAAAATCGAACCACACAATTTTTAGATTCATCTTTAAAAAAATTCAAAAAAATTAACAAAAAGTATTTATTTTTATGATTAATATCCTATTTGGGCTCAACCGAACAAACCGAAATTTACTTCGGATTGTTCGGTTCGGTTCTTACTCAATTCTTATTCTATTTCAGTTCGGTTTGATTTTTGAAAACCGAATAAAATTTTGATTAGCCAATTTTAATTCAGTTTGGACCGAACCAATGAACACCCCTGACCATGACCCCCTAAATCTGATGCCAGAGAAAATCACCATGCATTGTGCAAAATTAAAATATGGTAAAAAAATTCCCAAAAATGGAAAGCGATGGAGATTTCTAATTTGAGAGGGAGAGTCCTGAATTGCTAATAGACTTCATCTCACACAAGAGATATGCACTTTATTTCAGGCATGGATAAATTCAATTTGTCATTAATTAGACTTTCTATTGAGAAAAAATTCATCTATTCTTAGACTCTGTAAATACAAAACAACTAAATAAGCACAAAATTGTAACTAAAAAAACATTTTACTTAAAGCACCATAAAAAGAAGTAATAAAACATGTCTAGGTTTCGTTAGTGGAAGGTTATAATTGAACCCAAGCAAATTCCTCTTTGTAACTTGCGCTTGATTCGCATGATTCCGAGCATGTGTATACTGCGATTGTTTGCCAATCAAGAGAATCCGGGTCATTCTTCACGCCAAAATAATATAGCAACTGAGACATTATCTGCAACGAAATAATATATTCTTTATTAAAATAATATAGTAAAGGGGTCTTCTATGTAAAATGTCTCAAAAAATAGTTGATGCAAACCTGGAATTCATAATGTAGTGGGCCCTTGCAATAGGCACATGGAGGAATGTCGGCTTTAGAGGGTCGGCCGCTAGAAAAAGGCCATAATGGTTTTGCCATTGGATCCCTACAATACCTATAAATGGTAATTTCAAAAAAAAAAAAAAAGTAAATAGATGCTTCCATAGATTCAACAAGAGATAAGTAATAATAGAATATTTACTTTGGATTTACAGGAAGTTTCTTGTTTTTCATAGAGAATTAGACTACTTTTAAGGTATTATTATACCTTAAAACTTGTTCAGGATCTCTAGAAATGCGCTCTTGGAATGATGCCCAACTGTTATTATCGGCATCAGCCTATAGACAAAATTGAAAAGGAAAAAAAAAAAACAGTCCAAATAATACAACTCTCAACAAAAACAGTAATTACACCCCGTATAATCCCTTTAAACCAAATATATATATATTTGTTACAACATTCCTGCAGTGGTGCAAACTGAGAACTACCTGATTTTATTGAGAGCGTGAGAAAAAATTTTCCTAGATAAGAAATTACCAAAACAACAATCAGTCAATTTTTTTTTAAATGTCAAAACTATCTCTCCATCCTACATATTTCATCTTCATAAATTTGAATATATTAAGAAATCAGCAATTTTAAAAGATTTGTAATTAACATGATATATTTTTAGAAAATTTTAGAAAAAACCACAAGGACATACAAGATATTATTCCAAATTGAAATTGCTATACAAAGAAGTAGACCTCAAATTGATCCATTACAGATTGCATTGCCTCATCGGTTTTACTGTACTTTGTGACAATTGCAGAGTTATCAACTGACGAACTATTCCCCTCTGATTCCTCCGATTCAAATTCCCATTCTTCTTTAATGACAATCTTGTATTCTTTCCATGTAGCTTTATTCGAACCTAAAACAAACAAACAAAAACAAGAATACTTGTCAGTTCTCAATAAATTTTGATTCAACTTGGTTATTTTTTGTAGTGATATATTATAATTCCAAAAATATTTTTTACCATTTTTCGAAACTGTGAGATCTCCTATGCCGTTCGCATTGTTAGCAATCGGAGAATCAGAAGCAGTAAGCTTGTGGCATTCACTCTTGTGGACTGAACTCCAATGCATTGCCTGAAGAAAATAAAATAAAAATAAAATAAAAGAATAAAAATAACAAAAAGGATAATCATGGTAGCATTAAGTTTTAGGCTACAGCAACGACTGATACTAGGATTATACTGTGTATTAAAGTACCTGATGCTTCTCAGAGCAGTACCGGGCTTTCTTGCAACTACTACAGTTCTTTTCGCCTTTCCATGTACCACACCAACAACACAGAGGCACTACGCATTAAAAAAAAAAAATAGTTAATTAATTTTAATTTTCAAAATTGATATAATGGGTCAAAAGTTCAATGAAGTAAATGAGTAAAGGCCTGACTGGTACAGCATACCCAGTAAGGAAAAAATGTATATAACAGGTTACCTCCAGTACTCAAAGGCCTGTCAGTGCCGTCTAATTTTGCTGGTATATACGAGTAATAGGGATTGAGTCTTGGTAATTGACATCTGAAAACCTTCACACTGTAAATTCACATGTTAGAGAACTAAACACCGAAATGAAATATAAAACAAGTGGAAAATTTTCATGCAAACCCACAAAATTTGTAGGGGCAAGACTGAAAATTTTCCATAAATTAAGGAACAGTGTAAAGAGAAAAGAAACCTTCTAGAAGGGGTTCCTTGTTTATATCTCCACTGTTCATGCTGATCACTACGAAGACATTTCATTGAAGGGCACATGAATACATACAGTGTTCGATGAAATGTCGATTCTTTGTAATCGATAGGTGCATAAACCTATCAATTTCAAAGGTCGATTTCAAAATATAATTTTCAATTCTGTGGTTGTTTTCATTAATCTAAATTCATAAAAGAGAAAAGATTTCAACTTTAAATGGTACAAATGGTACAGGATCAGAAGTTCAAACTTTTACCTGAAGAACAAACTGTAGAAGCTCTCCACAAAATCCACATATCCGAGATTTATCTAATGGCAAGTTCACTGGATCCAGCCATGCCTATAATCAACACCAAATTTGAGATTAAATCTATCAATTTCAATCACACAAACATCACACAGTAAAAATTGAAAAAAGAAAGAATTTACAGGAAAGCCTCCAGCTTTGCAAGGGAAGAAGTGGCGGAGCAACGAACGAGGGTTTGTAGGTTTTTCTACAAACCCTAGCTTTAATTCTACTTCCTCTTCTTCTTCCTCTTCCTCTTCCTCTTCTTCTTCATCGAATTCATCGCTGTTTTCCATTTGAACATCTTCGTCTTGCTCTTTCTCTTCCAATGGGGTTATGGTTAGTGATCTTAGGCTCGCTAGATTGGAATCCATTCTAGTTCTGAATTTTGTTTTTCAATGGAGAAACGAAGGAAGTAGAGAGGGGAGGAAGTAGAATTCTTGATTAAAACCCCCGCCTTGTCAGAGATGGGGACCTACCTGTTATTGTAACAAAGTAACGAAGTCACTTGGTTTTTACCACAGGCTGGGTAGGGCCTGATAATTGGGCCTACTTGTAAGTCTTTGGGCCGGATCCAGTGCCATTGGGCCGAAAGATCTTGTTGCTTGTTAGTTGTTAATGTCAATAGCTCTATTCAAGTGCTAAAAACTAATTATACATTATTATCCATAGTATTTACCCACACTTATAATTAACTAAATTAAAATTTTCAAAATTTGGAGGTTAATATATTTTTCTACAAAATTGGTACTATCATGGTTGTGTGTTTTCTAGGTGAGTATATAATTGGTACAAATATGTATCTTTTAAGATGTACATATTTAAAAAATATGAAGTTTCTTTTTAAAAATTCACACACATTTTGTTTAACCATCTCATAATTTTTTTCAAACATTAATTGCTGTTTTTATTGTTCAATAAAATAATATTAAATCCATATACATAGTTTAAAATTCATACTCCGTTTTAATTACCCTTTTTATTTTTTTTAAATAATTAATTTTGAAATGTTAATATAAAAATAACTAAATTAAGAAGTTATGATGGACATATATCTAAATTTCTCTAAGAAAGAGAAATTCGGATTGATTAATCGTTAGAAAGTAACGGGTTTAAATTCGGATTTGTCTACCGCAACCCATTTGTATCCAACGGTTGATGATTCCTCCTGCTCCCATCCCACAAAGAGGCGGGAGTCGCAGGAAAACGCCATAAAATTCCCGCCATTTTTCCTTCCCTTCTTTCGCTCCCCTCTCCTCCCTCCCGCACTCTCTCTCTCTCTCTACCTCGTCTTCACTTTGTTCCGATCACAGCCTTAATTAGAGAAAATGGCGTCAATCGCAGCTTGCTCTTCAGTGAGTCTCTGTTTCTTTCCTATCCTAGATCTAGTTACTTTATTTATGTATAAACCCTAGCATTGTTACTACTAATTGAGAGGTAAATGAGAAATATGTGATACCTATTTTGTTTTGTTGATTATTAGCCTGGAATAGTTCCAAAGCAAGAGCATGGCGAAGACCCGATGCAAATTGACTCCAATGCCCCTGAGCAGCGTCACATAAACCGAGTCCCTGAAGGGTTACTTCTTACTGATTATCTCCGAATCTACTATGGTAAATACATTCAACTCAGAAACAGTAAAATTTGAGAAAGTATATATATAATTGGTCTTAAAAATTTCAGAATCTTGCAAAATTGAACCAAATGCCACAAACAATACCATTCCTAGCAGAACTGTACCAGTATAATAAGATAATGAGAACCCAATTTTGTTATTCAGCACAAATCAACTCCAATTCAACCTCATTTGAACACAATTGTTCAAATAACCTCAACTGCTACAATTTTGTGGAGAGCAATATTTAATTAAAGATTCTGACTTTTGTCAGTTTGAATTCATTTATGTCCCAAAATTGAACCAAATGGCACAAAAGCAATTCTCAGTGACTGTAAAATTGCAACCAAAAGGAATTGGATTGTTCCATGTTGCTGTTTTTGAAAAAACCTAATATTTTGTTGATCTAATTCAGGAAAGCTTTTCCCATACATGGATATGTTCAAGTGGCTGTCATATGGAAATGGTATGTTAATTTTTTTTTTATGCATGGATTAAGGTATCATATGTAAAAAATATGAAAAAAATGTAACTAGTTCTTCATAAATGATAAATGTCATGTCCAAATACCAAATTCTATATCCTAAGTTTTGTACAAGTTGGTTTTTTTTTATGTTTAAGAAACATAGATTTGAGTTTTTACTATGATTTTGAGCAGATGGAAAGCATCCGGGATGTGACAGCTCATACTTTGGCAGGAGAGAATTTTCTTTCACTATAAAAAGTGACAGAGACGAGATCTACCTTCGTTTCCAGTCTTTCTCCAATGCAAGCGAAATGGAGAGCGCCATTAAAGCCAAATGCCCCACTAAAATTGACATTGGTGCTGTTTACACTGTAGATGTATGTTCTCATGCCTCTTAATTCAATATATCTACAAAAATAATTATAATAATAAGAAAGAAAGGCTTCCTGTAATCTTATTTATATCTGAGACCCTTTTATTTGTAGTTTTATAATATCAGTTTTACTGTTCTACTGTTAATTGAGTCTTTATTAGACATTATGTGTAAATCGAAGCTTGATCGAGATTTTGATTGGTTGCCGGGGACAATTTAGGATAAATTACAAAATTGGTAAATATTTTTCCATACCAAGTTTGTTTCTCCTTGGACTGGTGTTGACAAGTACTATTGTTGAAAATTTTCACCTCAAGAAAGAAAACGGTAATTGAGGTCATTTAAGGTTATATGAGCAATTATGTTCAAATGAGGTTGAATTGGAGTTGATTTGTGCTGAATAACAAAATTGGGTTCCCTTTATCATAGTATACTGGTATGGTTCTGTTGGGAATGGTATTGTTTTGTGGCATCGTTTGAATGAAGGATTTTGTGGTGCTTAGGTATTCCTAGTACATGTTTTTACAAGATAATAACCCGTCAAAATTTAATTTGCAGCCAGCAAAGAGGCATGCTTATGCACAATCAGGCTTCAGTCCCGTAGAGAGAGAGCTTATTTTTGACATTGTAAGCACACTGTTCCTTCTTATGTTTGAATTAATTGAATAATTAGGTGGTAAATTGAGCGAATGATTCATTTTATTTAAGGCACAACTGAACAAGTGGCACAGTTTTGAGCTTCAATTAAGTGAAGCTTGTGCTTATATTAGCACTAAGTGAGCATTGTGACAACTGTTGGTCACTATTGTTAAATTTAGACTAAATCGAGGCATAATTGTAGACTTATTGCTTAATTGAGCCATATTTTCACAATTTATGTTTAATGGCTGCAAAATTAGGTTAACTCGAGGCATGCTTGCACCTTGATAACTTATTTATTTGTTCATTTATTTTCAAGAGGCAGCATTTGTACCAATAATTCCACTGATCATAAAATCACACACATTTTAGTTCGATAACTTAACTGAACATAATTGTACAATTGAGTTCATTTGAGGAAAAATTTCATATAATTGAGGGGGCTCAATTGAACAATTTCAAACTCATATCAGAGATGGTTTCACCTATTTGGTTCAGTGGGAACAGACATGATTTGGGGCTTAATTTTACAATTTCAAATTCATTAAGGTTCAACTGAATTATCAATGGTTACTGATGCTTAAGTGAATTTAATGAGTTATTAAGAAAATTTAACTAACTCAACTTAGTTTGTAATTCCATAGGATATAACGGATTATGACGATGTGAGGTACTGTTGCTCTGGCGCTGATATATGCTCAGATTGCTGGCCTCTCATGACAATTGCCATTAAAGTTATTGATACTGCTCTTAGAGGTTTGTACATACTCCACCTAGTTTATTTTTGGGGGAATTTCAGATATACCTGTCAAACATATTTTTCTTAAACACGCTACATATTTTAAATTTTTCAATAAAGGGTAAAATAGGTACTTCATAAATTTAAAATGAGTTCCGATAGAAAAGGCAATAAAATGGTTACATTTGTGAATTTTTTAGAATTTTATTTTTTGAGGAGAATTTTTGAAATTTGGAAGGGTAAATATGATATTATGAAGTTTAGTGGGGGGGAATACGTAATTTCGAAGTTTTTGACGGGTATACATGAAATTGCCCCTTTATTTATTGTATCTGCTTGTCTCTATATCCTCTCCTATGGAAGTTTTTTCTATGCCATATTGGCTATTTGATCTAGGAAACCCAACAAAATTTGATTCAAAATACGAAAGAAATTATAATACATGCCATTAATGATAATTATAATGTGTATTTAGTTGGGATTATGCTAAAATTTGATTCAGTATCTTTCTTTTCTAATTTTGATGTTACTGCAGAGGATTTTGGTTTCAACCACATACTATGGGTATTCAGTGGCCGACGTGGGGTCCACTGTTGGGTATGTGACAGCCGTGCAAGAAGGTACATTTGCAGTATTCCTTTTTACTAACTAAGCATAGTTCATTTTAATAACCAGAGTTTTTTCCTTATCTAGTCTATAGTGTTGGTCCCATATTGTTTTACGAGTGGGGCTATGGTACTATGCATGGCGCATATTGGTCCGTACTATGGATCAATTTCTTCGTTCTCAAAGTCTAAATAGTCGATCTAAACCGTTCAACATGATCTCCATATGAAAACTTACTTGAAGACTAAATTTTACATTTTTTAGAATTTTTTTACTATTTTTTTAGATGGTTAGAAAACCTCTCTTAATAAAGATTAAGCAAGCATTAGTGTTACTATTATTTTAGGCTGAGCAAGGAGCAGAGATCTGCTATTGCTGACTACTTTAACGTTTACAAGGTAATGCCTCTTACATGGACTGTAATATTTTCTACCACGCCAATCGAAAAAAAAAAAAATTGATTTTATTTTTTTTTCTTTCTGACAAGGGAGGTGAAAATTCTTTGAAGAAAGTAACTTTCTCTGGACCTCTTCATCCTTCCCTTGCGTACGTCTTCTTTTACCGTTTTACCTGATCTTGTTTCTTCAATTACTACAACCTGATACCATATAATTACTAGCTTTATTTACTGAGCTACAATAGTATCTTAGATTAGTATCATTTATTTCAGAAGAGCCTATACAGATGTTCTAAAGCATTACTTTGAGGAGAAATGGATTTCTACTCAAAAACTCTTTGAGCATGAAGAGAGGTTTCACAAAATTCTTCAACTTATTCCAGATGAAAGTATGTTTATTATCCTTTCCTGTTATTTTTTATATTTGTAAGGCATATAGAAATATATATTGGGTATATCCATTTAAGCCCTGAAACTCATTTTTTTGTGCTATTTGTGGAGAGCATCAGACTGTTATGTCTTGTATGAGATGTAATCGGCACCAAGTCAACCCTATGTATTGAAATAGGAGTTGAGAACTTTTAAATTGAATTACAGAAGTTTCTAATTTTTATTGCTTATGTATTGATTTTTTTAGGTGTTGTTTCGGAGCTTGCTGGGAAGTGGCAAGGCAGCAGATTAGAGCATGTAAATTCTGTTCGGTGGGACCAGTTAAAGCATATGCTTCAGTCTGGAAGTAAAAAGGTCTTAACTTGTGCCTTCAATTTATTTCTTTTATACTTTCCTGTTTTTTTTTTGTTTTTTTCTCCCAAGAGAGGGGACCACTAGGTGTGGAACTAGAAAATTTAGATAGGAGGGGCTAAAATGTAAAGTGCATAATATGTGGTCACTAGGATTTGACTTTTTAAGTCTCCACAATCACTACATGGGGTTCTAACCACTAAACTATATAAAAAACTTTGAGTGAGGCCATGATACTATGCATAGCGCGGGTTGGTCCGTACTATGGATCAATATCTTTGTTTTCAAAGTGCAAATAGGCAAAATGTACCGCTCAACATGATCTGTATATGAAAATGTACTTGTATGACAAATTTCACATTTTTTACTATTCTTTTAGATAGGTAGAAAATCACTTGATCTAAAAATTCTAGACCATTCAAAAGCAAGTGATTTTCTACCTATCTAAAAAATAGTAAAAAAAAATCTAAAAAATGTAAAGTTTAGTCTGCAAGTACATATTCAACATATTCATATGAAGACCATATTGAACGGTTCAGATCAACTATTTGAATTTGTAAAGAGAATGGGTTATATACTGGTTCTATGTTTATTCACTTTGCTTTTATTTTATTGTGTTTGACTGCTTAGACTCAAGGCCTTAGGAGGTGCGTAGAGGAGATTGTTTTCTCATATACCTATCCTAGAATTGACATCCAGGTCTCGCTATTCTACTCTTTTAACTTTTCTTTGTTTTTCTTTATTTCTATATTTATTTCACATATACCCACTTCCTTGAAATGCAAATGCATTCCATTACTATAGTGTTCCTCAAAAATAAGAGAGCAGTTAGTGCAGGGATGATTATGAAAAGGAACATTTCACTCTTTTGTAGGGGTATAAGGGTAAATTATTTTACATTTTAGGATTTAAAGGAAGCCTTTTGTTCTTTAAATAAATATATACATGAAATTTATTAATAATGCTGGGCTGTCTTTTTGGTAAATATATTTCTATTAGTAGCTTCTCAATTTGAAACTGTTGGAGCTTTTTTGTACATTTTTAGGTTACAAAAGGCATGAACCACTTGTTAAAGGCACCTTTTTGCGTGCACCCTGGAACAGGTACCAAGCTTAACAAATTATTACTGTTATAGTCAATTTATTGTTGTTATATTCTTATTTATATTCATCATTTTAAAATGACTGTTTCATATTGTAGGCCGTGTTTGTGTTCCAATCAATCCTAACATTTGTGAACAGTTCGACCCGACATCTGTACCAACACTTGCTCAGGTAAATATATTTTTTTTCTCTATCTAATTATATTCATCTTTTTTAGATTTTCTAAACTTTTTCATGCATAAGCTAATTATAACTTTTGTCTGCAGCTACGAGAAGAGCTTAATGCAAATGCCTCAATTGGAACTGATAACTGTATGTTGCTTAATTCAATTCTCTGTGCTGTTATTTCACCATGATATTTTACTTAACTGATAGCCTTTTCTTTTCTTTCTTTTTTTTAAAAAAAATTCTGATGTAAGCTTTGACATGGTTTAATATTTCATGATAGATATGGAGAAAACTTCACTTGGATTGTCTGTTAACTTTTTTCGAACTTCCTTCCTTGAACCGCTATTTAAAACATGCAAGGTACTCTCTCTCTCTCTCTCTCTCTCTCTCTCTCGCTCTTTTTTTTTTTTTTTTGAAAATACTTGGTAGTGGCTACCAAGTTATCTCTCTCTCTCTTTATTTTTAAATTTTTTTCCTTAATTTTTTTGACCTAGATGTGATTTGGCATGATAAAATCCTAAATTTTTAATTGAGCCTTGCTTAAATTGTGCAAAATAAACACCAAACAAGCACTGAAAAGAGTATTCAAAACCAGTTCCCACTTGACCACTGTTAGTGTCAGTACAGTACCAGAGTTTGATACATTAACTGTTCAATGATTTTTTTTTTCTTTTGCAGGAAGAATTGGAGAGTGCCTACAATACTAAGATACAGCAATCAAAGGATTCGCTAAATTGGTAGGTGCTTTTATAAAAGAAATAAGAATTAAGAGAAATTTCTTTCTATCCAATCCACCCTTTAATTTAGCAAAATTAATATCTCACTGTAATTTTATGTTGTCATGGAACTCTTTTACAAATGTCACTAATTTCCCTTGGTTTTCAACATTTCTCATTGTAAACTGTTAATGCATGCACTATTTATTGATTTTGTTTTGCATCAATCTATTTCTAATTTCTGAAGCTTAGATGCTTATTGAAGTAGTGAATTACAAGTGAATAATTTCCAATGAACAAGATTTATTAGTAATTACAAGTGCATCTTAGCAATAACTAAAGGCTCATTTAAAAGATGTAATTAGCTAATAATCGATATTCAACACATGCTAACTCTTGAACTGCTACAAAAGTGGCTACACAATAAGATGCCACAAAAGAACTACAATGTTAAACAATGCTACATGCATTAGGGTTCTCATCACTGAAAGCAGATGTAATCTGACCATCTGTTCTCTCCCTTCTCTGGTAATATCCGCTGTTACCATCTACTGGTACTGGTACGGCGTACTGGTTTTCTAGTAGAGATGGCTGTGTATACCCATGGTATTCTGATGCGTATGTAGACGGCCGACTGCTATTATAACTATGTGTTGCATTTGCATAGTTATTATAGTTGTTCTCATATTGCCTCATGCCGTAATAATTCGGATTGCTACTCCCATAATCTCTGTGGCCATAGTCATGCGGGTATTCGTGCATCATGCGTACTTGTGGTGGCATGTTATTCATCTCCAATCTTGCCTCATGTTCTACTGGGGGATTTACTGGTAGAGCCTCCTCAGCAGGGGGAGGGGGTTGTTCGACTGCTGGTGCTTCGCCACTTGGCGCCTCCTGATTGGCTGGTGGGGCTGGTTCTTCCGGGACGACATGCGAATGTACCGTAGCGACCTTTTTAGTTCTTTTGATGGCTTTTACAATTCTTTCGGGATCAGCTCTGCCGACAACTGTTAGCTTTTGCTGTGCAATATCAGTGTATACTTCATACACACCTGAGATAAATACAAAAAAATAATTAATGAGTCATATTTTGTAAGAAATCCAAAGAATAATAAAAGGCATCAAAATGGACACAAAAGTCATTTTTCTTTTTGAATTTGGGATATTGTTCTCAGAGAATAATTTAAGGTCATAATAAACACTTTTCATGAAACAGATCATAACCTAGTTAATTTATTAAACTTTCTTGAAAGGTACATGTGAAAATAAAAGAAAGAAGATTAAGATAAATTACTCTAATGAAAAAATATATATTACCTTCTATATTATGCAATGCTTTCTTGATCCTTTGTACACAGCCATTGCAGTCCATTCTGACAAACAACTCAGTAACTCTAGGTTTCTAAATTAAATCCAGAAAAAATAAATAAAATGTCAGGCTCCCTCTCACAAATGTTAAACTAAAATAAAACACAAAAATCAAATTACAGAAAATATCTCATTTTATATGACAATTACAGAAAAAAAATTCTTGAAACAGAGTTACAAAAGAAAAATGTAGAGTTGTTGAACTAATAATAATAAATTGAAATAAATTGACATATATATATATACACCTCTGCTTCATCACCCATAATTGTGCTAGGATGTAGTCTTCTTTTTTTATTAGCTCTGTATTTAAAACAATCAAGAAGAGATGGAGGAAATGCTCTAATTGTAAGAGAAGAGAACAAGGCAACTAAAGAAGCATTCATGGCTCTCCCCTTATATATGAATGATATTTCTCTGTACCAATTAATGGTGCAACTTTTTTGTTTTTTTGGTGACTGTACTATTCACATTTGCAAAGGAAGGCAAAGTTTGTGGCGGCACTTTGAGAATCCCTTTTTGTTACAATGCTATGATTTTATGTGGCCTTCTTTAGTGTACTCTTTGTAAAATCATCAATTTGTTATATGAGAATTTTTTTTTATTTCCTTTTAGTTGGAATAGCCTATTGCATAGGTTATTGGTATGATTTTTTTTTGCTAAAAATGATATATTCATTAGTGCTTGTTTCATCCAAAACCGGATCTAAACTGTCGATCTGCGCAACGGTTTATATGCAAAGGATTGTCCAAATTTTATTAAGTTTAAATTTGTTTGCATGAATCTCAACACAGATTGGACAGTTTAAGGTCGCTTTTGCTTTCGACAAAACATTCTTGATTTGTATACAACATTGCTACTGTACAAGATTTGAAACTAACTAAACCATTTTATTCTAGAAATTTTCTGTATAGGTTATTGGTGTGATTATTTTTCTTTATTTCATTACTGCTTGTTTCAACTAAAGCCGGACCCAAACCGTTCGATCTACGCAAAAATTCTCACCAGACAGTTTATATACACGAGGTCGCTTAAATCTCAATGCATATTGGACGGTTTAAGCCCGACTTTGCTCTGGACAAAAAAAAAACCATTATTGATTTGTATACAACGTAACCGTGCTACTGTAAAAGAATTCAAAATGACAAAATAATTATCTTGGCAACACAAATGGCTACACAAACAAGTATCACAAAAGAACCAAGTACTAGTAACAAAGGGGGAATGTGTGAATGCCATTTTTTGAAGAGAAAAAATAAACACGGACAAATTTTACTTGAAAAACACATTGGCTTGATATTTGTTGCTTTTTTGAAATATCCTTTTAAAGTTTCTCAAACTCTCCTCTTTCTCACAAGTCATTGTCATATCCATAGCGTGGCAAAAGAGATCAATTAGTCATCGTTTCCCATCTCATTTCTTTTTGTTTGGGAATCTAATTTAATCTTTTTTTTTATTGTAGTGTAATTGGTATGAATGTTGGTACAGGATTCAAATCTGTTGAAATTCAAAATCATGGACAGTAATTTTGAAATTTTTGAAATTCCGAATCCAACCGTTGAACTGTTTCGAGATACGTGTACAGAAAAATTAACTGTTTCGAGTTGCGTGCACAGAAAAAGTTGAACGGCTAGATTCAGAATTTCAGGAATTTCAAGATACTATTCATGTATCTCGCAGAAAAATTAACTGTTTCGAGATGCGTGCACATAACAAGTTGAACGGCTGGATTCAAAATTTTAGAAATTTCAGGGATACTATTCATGTATCTCGGATTTCAATGATTTGAATCCGTTGGTACAACATTTCAGCTTGACAACTCACAAAAGTAAATTCAAAATTCAAATGAATACTTAATTTATACATGATAAAAAAGATAGAGGTACTGATTTGTCTAAAGTGGGAAAATCACATTTTTCACATGTTAAATCATGTTCATTTGTCCGGTCACATAGTGTGTTTTGTGGTATCAAAAATCTTTGTCAATGAAAATAAAAATGTGTCAATTTCTCTCAAAAAATAATCTGTGTTGATAATATTTTCTTATTGAAGAGTAAGAAGCATGCATGAAAAAATAAAATTGAGAATTAGTTTTCAGTCTAGTGATAAAATAAATACAAATGTCGTAAGTTTAAAATTTGAATGAAAAATTTATCGTGAATAGAAAATAATTGAGTGACTGCATTTTCCAATCTTTACTAAAAAAATATATATTAAAAAAAAATAGTCTGTCAAGAGAGCTATTGAAAAATAGCTTGTTTAAATCCATTGATTAAACTTGTTCTTATTTCTGTCCAAATTTAGAAAATTGTGAGTTGGCGAGAAAAGATCAAATTTTTATCATTGGTTTTGAGTTCATGCTTTAAAACATGAATGAAACATAGCTAAACAGGTCTTGATGAGGGATTAATTGGCATGATTTACACAAATTATTTGGTCATGTTACACTTAAAGGGTATGTTTGGATATAGAAGCTATTTGGAATAGCAATGTGCATTCAAATAACATTTTTGCTATCGGAATAGTTAGAATATATAGCTACTATTTTTTATTTCTCGTAAATATTGGAATAGCTACTATTCGAAAGTGTGAAGAGAGAGAGAGAAAAATGTCTCATTCTCGAATTTTCGCCAACACAGTCCCGCGATGAGAAAATTGACACCACTTTATGTTATCTCCACATTGTGACAATTCAATTAAGACCCCACTTATCTATATTTTCTCTTAATTAGCACATTGTTAACACTATCATTTATTGGTTACAGCTATTCACTATTTCAAATGTACAATCCAAACAACATTTTTACTAATCCGAATAGCACTATTTTCACATTAATCTAAAAATCACTATTTTTCTCTATTCTCATTTATTATTCTCAAATTTTGCTATTCTAACTATTCTACCTCTCACTTTTGAATAGTAGCTATTCCTCGTAAATGTTGCAAACAAAGTTATACACACATACAACCTTCAAAATGACAAAAAAAAAACATGAAATATTTGAGAAATTATTTGTGTTTATCCTTTGATAGCTACAAATCATCTTACTCGTAGCAATCAAACAAAAAAGATTAAATCATAACATGCCACCTAAATTTTTGATATAAAGTGTTGGTGACTAGCAACAAATTAACTTTTGGAATATACCATGACCGACTAAAGATAAGATCAGAATTAGAATGTGTGAAAGAGGTCAAAAATACACATGTTGAATCATGTTTCTTGTCCACTCACATAATGGAGAGCAGGTTGGGTCCGATGCTCATCGGACTCAAATTTGGATCCGATGGGTTCTGGGACTGTCCGATCTGTTTTAAAATTCGTGCGCATGAATTTCAAAACAGACGCAAAAGTTGCGGGTGCGAATTTTAAAGCAGATCGGACGGTCATCGAACCCATCGAACTCACTTTGAGTCCGATGGGCATCGGACACAAATTGACCTCCACATAATGTGCCTTGTGGTATAAAAAATCTGTGTCAATTTCTCTCAGAAAAAAATAATCTGTGTCAATTTATTTTTACTAAAAAGGCATGGTAAAATATACTAAGAATCAACATTTGATCTAGTTATAAAGGTAATATTCTTGTGTAAAAAGTCGAAGGTTTGAAATTTAAATAAATTTCTTTTTGTGAATACAACTTTGGAAAAAATATGTTGGAGATAGCTTTTGAAAAAATAGCTTGTTTAAAGTCGATTTATTTAACTTATTCTCATTTCTGTTCAAAGTAAAAAATTAAATGAAACATAACAAAATATATCTTACTAATTAATTGGCATGCTTTGCCAAAATTGTTTGGTCATGTTGCAAATAGTATGAAATGCATTTTGCAAAAAAAAAAAAAAAAAGTTATACACACATACAACCTTTAAAATGACAAAAAAAAAACATTTAAAGCATGATATTTATGTCAAATATTTGAGAAATTATTTGTGTTTATCCTTGGATAACTACATATCATACTACTTTGTAACACTAAAACAAAGGATCCAATCATAAGAAGCCACCCAAGAGGAAGAAATAACTTTTGGAATATACCATGACCGACCAAAGATAAAGATCAGAAGGAATGAATGAAAGAAGCTTCTAGGTCAAAAATAATAATTTAAAAAGGGTTTCTTTTTGGAAAAAGATAACAAGAGAATCCCTCCATCTCAAGAAAAGTATGGTTCATTTAAATTTATTGGAAATTTTATTTTAATAATTTACCAAGAAAAAAAACACATATTAAAAAAATTACTCTTATATAAATTTGGTGTTTCAATTAAAATACTTGTTTGCATTAAGAATTTGATGAAATTTTATAAAATTGTCAGATAAAAATTGAACATTTATTTTAATAGATATTTATCTTTTGGTAGCAAAACTCACAAAACTATTTTTATTTTTTATTTTTGACAATTGGGTGAATTGATTCCCAACCTCTTCTAAAAAAAATTAATAAAAATAAAAATGGTGGCAATGAAATCTCCAATTTTAATTTGATTTATTAAAATATATCAAATAAATTCCTTCAAGTTCACCTGCAAAATATTATAATCATACTTTTTTCACAGTTAAAAGTGTTAATTAAATGCTAAGCTATATATTCAACTTAAGAAACATGGTGTAATAAATAAAATAAAAACATTAAATAAACTTCATTAAATTTGGTTCATGATTTTACTGGTCTATGGTGGACCGGGAGCAGGCTTTTCTTCAGTAGATAGTGTGTGTGATTTTGAAGTCTAGCTCCTTGTCTCTACTATCAAATTGTTGCCATTATTGGAAAACCTCATTTTCTTCCAAGAATAAATCACAATCATTGGTAGCGACTACTTCTTTCTTAATTAAATTGAAAATGATTGTTTTACTTTTAAGATAATTTTTTTTTAATTTTGTAAATTTTATAATGATGCTTAGTTGAAGAGCTTGACAAAAAAAATTAATTTATCATACATCCTTAAAATTTTAAGTTATTCAATTTCTTATTTAACCCTTTACTTTTTATTATATTTAATACACCCTTTAACTTTATTTTTCTCTTTCTTATTTGCTTACAAAATTAATTATCCAGCGAAAACTAATAAAAAAACAGAAAAAAATTGTCAAAATTGTTATATTAATTGTTTTACAAGTATAGTCCAACTTTATACATATATAACTTGAACTTATTATATATAATTGTACTAGAGATATTTCAAGACAAACATAAAAAACCGTTACAAAATTAATATTTCTTGAATTATACGATACCGGTACGTAAAAATAATAAATTTTGCGTAGATGTTCATTAAAACTATTATATAATAATTTTTAATTTAGTACATTCTAACAAAAAATTATTTTATACAATCACATAATTATTATAATATTAGGCTTGTGATTGAAAATAAAAAAGACAGACGATAATATATATATATATTGCCGACAAAAATTGAAATTACAGGATTTGATCTGCTAAGGATGAAAACAAAACATTATTTTATATAAGGGTTTCATATGCAAAATAAAGGAAAATTCTTTCCAAAGCGCGCCAACTGGATTCCCAGACTAGTCCTGCTGTCACCGACTGGTGGGTCCCACTAACGATTTAATGCCCCTTCTTGTATGTACAGTAAAAATTAATTTTAAAATTTGCATGATACTGTTTCTATTTTAATTTACTGATATGTATAGTACCAGTGATTGTTGGCAATGACTGACAAGAAAAGGTTTGATCATTTTTTTCATTTTGAATTTCTAGTGGAATTTAATTGTCCTGTAACTGCTGATTTGTAATTTTTTTTTTTTGAGAAACGGTTAAACAGTTTGGATCGACAATTTAAATTTTGAAAACAGAGATGTAAAATATGAAACACAATGAACATGAACTGACTTTGTTTTTATACCATGAATATTTTTATACAAATATATTTTTGTGCTCACATGTACCACTCAGCACTCAGTTGCTTTGGAACTGAATTCTTATATCTTAATTGTAAAAAAAATGAAACCTTTTTCCTTTCTTTAGAAAAATGTTACATTTACCAAGAACTTCCATTAATATTTAATTTATGAATATAAAAGTAGAAAGTATTTTTGTAATTTCACAAAAAAATATTATTTTTTGAATGTTGTCAGGCGATTAACTACCAACAAATTCATTTTAAAAAATAAATTAATTAGGAGGATTCTCTAAAAAATAGATATCAAAATTCCAACCCAAACCTCTGATTTATCTTTTTTGCTTCAAACATAGTATCTCTTCATTAAATCAGAGTCTCCGTAAACAAGCTCTGATTTAATCTGGGCCGCTGATTTGTACCGCCATTGTACCCCATCAGTGGCCGTAGCCGAGAGATGAAGCTGAACATCACCTAAAGTAACTCAAAATTTGGGTTTAGATCCCTACCGTTGATCTTATTTTGCACGAATATTAAAGAGATCCAGTGCATTCCACTGGTCCAGATTCTTATCTGACGGTCTGGAGAAAAGTTCAAAATTTGATTTACTTCAGAGGATCCAGAGTTCATTACTTCACTAGCAGAGAGAGAATCCATTTACAAACCCTAACCCCTAACCTCTCTCTCTCTCTCTCCTTCCCCGACTCCAGCCATGCCGAAAGTCTACGGCACCGGCGTCTACGACTTCCGGCGCCACCGCGTGGCGGAGTACCCCATCGACCAGCCTGCTCCGCCGCCTCCCGTCCAGTCCGGCGAACCCCCAGCTCCGCTCCCGGTCGAGAAGCCACCTCCTATCGGGTCCCTTGCTCAGCCCATTACCCTTTCGGAGATCCAGCGTGACCGCCTGACACGTGTCGCCGCTGCAAACTGGGGCCCCTCAGTCACTGACACCGAGTTCAAGCCTGAGGTCGTGAAGGAGATTTATGAAACTGAGCTGATGGTTACTGACAGAGGTCGAAAGACTGTGCCATTGCATCGAGTTATGATTCTAGAAGTGAGTCAGTACTTGGAGAACTATCTCTGGCCGAATTTCGATCCTGATTCGGCAAGTTTCGAGCATGTCATGTCTATGATCCTCATGGTTAATGAGAAGGTTTGGTTTGCTTGTACAGTTTTTTTTTACCAGTAATGTCAGAAGATTTACTGTTGCTGATTCTTTTGTTGCTTTTGTGTTGCAGTTTCGAGAGAATGTTGCTGCTTGGGTTTGTTTTCATGACAATAAGGAGGCATTCAAGGGGTTTCTCTGGAGAGTTCTTCGGCTTAAGGAGGAGGTGCGTGTGTTTCTCTTTTTGTCATGTTTCATATCTTGTGTTTGATTGCAAATATAATAGTACATTGAGGTGAATTTGGGTATATTAGTCTTGTTCGCACCTGAGGTATAATTTCAATTTCAAGGACTAACTCACGTAATGGAGGCAAGTTTTGTTTTGGTTTAATTCAGTATAAACTTTGGGTTAAATTGAGTAGGGGTGTTCATTGTATTCAGTTTATTTGGTTTTCAACCGAACCGGCAAATTTTGGATTAAATGTTTCGGTTTACATGGTTCGGTTCGGTGGAATTTTTGAATTACTTAGGTTTTTTATATTTTATTTGGTTTAATCTCTCTTATTTCGGTTCAACCAAACAAATTGAAAATTACTTGATAGTTTTGTTTAATTGCAAATGCAAGAGTACATTGAGGTGAATTTGGGTATATTTAGTCTTATTTGCACCTGAGGTATAATTTCAATTTTCAGAACTAACTCACATAATGGAGGCAAGTTTTGTTTTGGTTAAAATTCAGGTTTAATTTAGTATTTATTACTGCAAAACTTTTACTGGTAATTTAAACCCTTAATGAGACTTCATAGGAACAGAACAATTGCCTATGCTTCTCTCCTTCAAATGCAAAGCAATTCTTATATATTCATTTTTTTTTTGCTTTTTATTATCTCTCAATCTCCCTAACCTTGTTCAATTTTGTTTTTCTTGGTTGCAGCAAAGGGCCTTTAGCATGGCTGAGAAAACAAATTACCTTCTGTTCATGATAAATGCTTTTCAGAGTCTAGAGGATGAGATCGTCAGTGAAACTGTACTGCAGTTAGTAAGCCTCCGGTTGTGGCATTCCCTCTCTTTTGGCCGATTTCAGGTACTTGGTAATACTTCACTAGTAAATTTAGTTTAAATTAGTAAGGTAACTCTTGCTAGATTGAATTCATCTCATGCCCTTTCTAAACCTAAACAGATGGAGCTGTCCCAAAACCCCCATTTGATAAAGAAATGGAAGAAAATGACAAAAAGAGAAGCAAAAGATGCTAAGAAAGGAGGCGAGGATTTCGACCCTACTAATGTGCTCGAAGTGAGGTTTCTTCGCAATCTAATTGAAGAATTTTTAGAGGTAAACTGTTCTTTAGACCTTATCTAATTGATCCAAGTTCTTTTCGTCATTAAAGTTCAAGTGCTATAATTTAGGGCATTACACCTGATGAACAATTTTACATTCATATATTTTAGATTCTGGATTCGAAGGTTATGCTATCAGAGGAGGATTCCATGGAGGAGCAAGTTGACGAATCGTGCGTCTTGTACTGCGAGAGATTTATGGAGTTTCTGATTGATCTTTTGAGTCAACTCCCAACTAGAAGGTGAATAGAAGGCCTTTATTTTGATGCATTTCTTTCTTAATGCAAATTTGTATTACCAGTGCATAAGTTGATGTGCTATATAATATGTTATTCTACAAATTACACCTATCATTTTTACAGTATTGGTGAATTTTAATTTTACTCTACATTTCTCACATTACAACTTGTCCTTAGGTTAAGGGATGGTAACAGTATTGTATTCAAATGTGATAATGTGTTTTGGTAATACATACAAATGAGAATCGTCAAACAAAGAGGTTTTGTATGTTGAGTTCTGGTTTTATATGTTAGTTCAATGTAGATGAGAAAGCCTTGGGAACAGCTTAATCATCTATATTTTTGGGTTTTATATGTATGTTGAGTTCTGGTTTTATATGTTAGTTTTATATTTTGAGTAAATTAGTGAGTTTCTGAAATTTAGAGGGATAAATATGATATTATAAATTTCAGAGGGGGGAAATACGTAATTTTGAGATTTTTGAGGGGCACACATGAAATCCCCCCCCTTTCTTTTTGGTTTGGAGAAACTTCTCAAGACGATATGGTTGCTTGTAGTTTAGAAATGTTGCTGACTTTTGCAATTTCTAATTTACAAAATGCCCTTAGGCCTTATCTCTAATTTTTATTGTTGATAGTTGTTTTTATGTCAAGATTTGAATTGTCACAAGTGTTTTACTGATAACAACATGCTAAAACACTACCAGATTTCTGAGGCCACTGGTTGCTGACGTGTCAGTCGTTGCAAAATGCCACCTTAGTGCTCTGTACACCCACGAAAAGGGACGTCTCTTTGCACAGCTGGTAGACCTGTTGCAGTTCTACGAGGGATTTGAGATTGATGATCATTTCGGCACACAGCTGTCAGATGATGATGTGTTGCTTACACATTACAACCGCCTCCAGGCCTTTCAACTCTTGGCCTTTAAGCAAGTACCTAAGGTAATGGTTTTTCAGTCTCAGTGGAGCAGTTATCATTCATTTTCTGGTAATCACAGCAATGGCCTACCATATAGGGGTGTTCAAACGGTCGGTTCAGTTAAAATCAAATTAAAATAGTCAAACCGAAAATTTCTCGGTTTTAAAAAATCTAACCGAATTAAACTTGTCAACCGAATTACAATTGATTGAACTGAAACAAGAGAGATTAAACCGAACCAAGTATAAAAAACTGAAGTAAAAAATTCAATTTATATGGTCCCATTTGTCGGTTTGGTTGACAACCAAATAAACCAGATCCAATGAACACCCCTACTACCAGATAATATGTAGACCAAACTTTGCAAGGCTTGATTTTTTAATACAGGCTTGAGTTTTATATATTGGCAAAACTTTGTCAACCAGGTTTTAATTTATCCTTAAGTATCTTTTATACGAAGGAAAAAAAAAATTGACAGAGAAAGATTGTATATGGTCCCATTTGACCTCGCTTCATTTTAATTGCGTACCTGTGATTCAATTTATTTAGCCTGATTCTATAATATAACAAAATGCAAATGGAAAGAAAAATATGACTGCTCAATTTATATTGGCAAAGGAAATGTTTTGTTTCATAGTATGGATTGCACAATTCATGACCAGTGCATGCACTGCCAGTTGCAAGATTTTTTTATTCTGGATTAAATAATGAAATTTTCTTCTCTCTCTCTCTCTCTACACAGTTGCGGGACTTCTCACAGTGCAATATTGGTGCAATTGACAAACGTGCTGATCTGACGAAGAAGCTTTTGGTCTTGTCTGATGAAGAACTACGCGAGCTGGTTTGCAATAAGGTTTGTAATAAATTATTTTTCGAAAGGGTTAAAGTAGAAGGTGTCATGAAAAAACCGTTTCTCATAGGCCTTTTTGGTGAAATCCAAAAAAACATGAAATGCACAATTAATATGATTATCTAACAATCTTTTTCCTGAACAGCTCAAGTTAATTTCAGAAGGTGATCCTTGCAGCCCTAGACGTGATTTTCTGATGGAAGTCATGGTCTCCTTCTTTGAAAAACGACAATCTCAAAAAGAAGCAATAAATGCAATGCCACTTTACCCGAACGAGCAAATAATGTGGGATGAGAGCCTGGTACCAAGCATTAACTACTCTGGTGAGGGTTGCTTAGCCTTACCAAAACTAAATCTCCAGTTTTTAACCCTTCATGACTATTTGCTACGCAACTTCAACCTGTTTCGTCTTGAATCGACTTATGAAATCCGTGAAGACATCCAAGAGGCCGTGCCGCATCTCCTTGCATACATAAACAATGAAGGGGAAACTGCATTTCGCGGTTGGTCCCGCATGGCAGTCCCAGTCAAGCAGTTCAAAATTTCCGAAGTGAAGCAACCTAATATCGGAGAGGTCAAACCGGCAGCCGTCACAGCTGAGGTGGCGTTTAGTGTTGCTAGCTACCGGCACCAGATTCGGTCAGAGTGGGACGGTTTAAAAGAGCATGATGTATTATTTCTCCTTTCAATTAAACCGACTTTTGAACCTCTTAGTGCTGACGAGGCAGATAAATCTACTGTGCCGGAACGATTAGGGTTACAATTTGTGCGTGGATGTGAGGTGACTGAGATACGTGACGAAGAAGGAAATCTCATGAATGATTTCACGGGAAGGGTAAAAAGGGAAGAATGGAAACCGCCGAAAGGTGACATGCGTACCATAACAGTTGCTCTTGATCCAGCGCAATATTACATTGATACCACTGATAATGCTTCTGAGGATATATATGGATCTTTTAATGTATTGATGAGACGAAAACCGAAGGAGAATAATTTTAAGGCGATTTTGGAGTCAATAAGAGATCTCATGAATGAGACATGTATAGTGCCTGAGTGGTTGCACAACATATTTTTAGGGTATGGAAACCCGTCAGCTGCACAGTGGGCTAATATGCCAGATTTACTCGATAAGATTGATTTTAAGGATACTTTTCTTGATGCCGAGCATTTGAGGGAGAGCTTCCCCAATCATGAGGTAAAATTGCAACATTTGCAATTGTTTAATAATGTATCTGTAGAGAGGGGAATTTATTGACAAACACACCTTTTGTAATTTATAGGTTTCCTTTGTGACATCGGATGGCACAGAGATCACTAAACCAAGTGCGCCTTTTCGTATCAGAATACCAGATTCATTAAAGAGAGATACCACTGCATTACCAGGCAATTCAAAACCAGTTAATGAAGAGAATAATATTTCAAAGGAGAAGTTAGTTGTTGAGGCTTACATTCCAGCTGATCCCGGGCCATATCCTCAAGATAAGCCGAAGCAAAATGCAGTTAGGTTTACATCAACACAGGTAATCAGTTTTCTCTTACTTTTAATAAGATTAACACTGATTAAGGGTTTAATTGGGAGTAATTTGAATGGCACACTTCATATCACCTAATCACCAAATTTGCCTGTTTGAAGCTAGATTGGTTTTACTAATAGGAAGTCATAATTTTACAGGTAGGGGCCATCATTTCAGGGATTCAGCCTGGTTTAACCATGGTTGTGGGGCCACCAGGTACTGGTAAAACTGACACAGCGGTGCAGATATTGAACGTTCTCTACCATAATTGCCCCTCTCAGAGGACACTGATCATCACTCACTCGAATCAAGCTTTGAATGATCTGTTTGAGAAGATCATGCAGGTAGTTATCTTTCTTGTATTTTCAGTCAACATGTACGCTGAGTCTATGGAGTTGGGGGTGTTCATTGGGTTGGTTCGGTTAAAACCGAATTAAAGTAGTTAAACCAAAATATTATTCGGTTTTCAAAAATATAACCAAACCAACCGAATTAAACTTGTCAACCGAAGAACAACTGAACCAAATTAACCAAAGTAAATTTTGGTTTGTTTGGTTGAACTGAAATAAGAGATTAAATTTTATAATGTCAAAACTCAATACATACACAAATACATTAAATATCATAAAAATAAAAATGAATTATATATATAAGTTGTTGACATTACATACATTATTCAATTCCATATGTAGATGATCTAAAATAACCAAACCAAAATATAAGTTGATATTACATACAGTATATATAACGCATGGATTTGAATCATACTTGGTCAGTTCGGTCTTTCGGTTTTGAAAAATCTAAACCAAAGTAATTCAAAAATTCAACTGAACCAATACATTTAAACCGAAAAATCGAACCATTTAATCCAAACTTTTTCAGTTCGGTTGAAAACCAAATAAACCGAACCCAATGAACACCCCTATATGGAGTTGTTCAATATGAACTATAGCTGTTCATCTAATTCGTTTCCTTTGAATTTGTTTTAGAGGGATGTGCCGGCGAGATACCTACTCAGGCTGGGTCAGGGAGAGCAAGAGCTTGCAACCGACCTTGACTTCAGCCGTCAAGGTCGTGTAAATGCCATGCTCGTGCGCCGCCTCGAGCTTCTACGTGAGGTTGAGCGGTTAGCAATCTCCCTACGCCTCCCACCCGACTCAGCGCACACTTGCGAAGCGGCCAGTTACTTTTGGCTACTTCATGTTTACTCGCGCTGGGAGCGGTTCCTTAATGAGTCAGCCTCCAATACTGACAAGGCGGAGTTCGTCAAGGACCACTTCCCATTCTCTGCATATTTTGAAAATGCTCCTGAACAAGTTTTTACGGGTGAGTCGTTTGAGCGGGACATGCGTGCTGCCAAGGGTTGCTTTCGGCATCTCTCTACCATGTTTCAAGAGTTGGAAGAGTGCAGGTACACTTTCTCTGTGTTTTTTATTGTTTTTGAGCACGAGCTGGTATAAATTGATTGAACTGAAGTGTAATTAGATAATCAAAGTGATATTCCAAGAGAAGCACACATGAGAGTACTTGAGTCTTCACTTTTGGGCATTGACAATAATTGTAACACATTTTGAGTAGTACCATACTATACCGGGTTGCAAATCATACAGTAAGACATAGTACGGTGATTTTAATCAATCAGCATGAACTCAATTTCAAGTTACTTTTATGCACTTAAATTCATGCAACTATTTCACAGGGCATTTGAACTTCTCAAATCAACTGCCGACCGGGCAAACTACCTAATGACAAAACAAGCAAAGATTGTGGCCATGACTTGCACCCATGCAGCCTTAAAAAGAAAAGATTTTCTCCAGCTAGGGTTCAAGTACGACAACCTACTAATGGAAGAAAGTGCACAAATCCTTGAAATCGAAACCTTTATACCCATGCTACTTCAGAGACAAGAGGACGGACATGCACGCCTCAAAAGATGCATTCTAATCGGGGACCACCACCAACTACCTCCAGTTGTGAAAACATGGCATTCCAAAAGTACAGCCACATGGATCAATCCTTATTCACCCGTTTTGTCAGACTCGGTGTACCATACATTGAACTGAATGCACAAGGTAGGGCCCGGCCGACAATTGCAAAATTGTACAATTGGCGGTACCGGGAGTTGGGAGACTTACCTTATGTGCGTGAGGAGGCAATGTTTCAGAAGGCGAATGCAGGGTTCTCATATGAGTATCAGCTGGTGGATGTGCCGGATTTCATGGGGAAAGGTGAGTCAGCACCATCTCCTTGGTTTTATCAGAATGTAGGGGAGGCGGAATATATAGTCAGTGTTTACATTTACATGCGCTCACTCGGGTACCCAGCATCAAAGATTTCTATTCTGACGACTTATAATGGACAGAAGCTACTGATCCGTGATGTTATCAGTAGAAGGTGCAAAGCGTATGGAATTGAACCCCCTAGCAAGGTACTGCACTTGCTTTTTATTTCTTACTTTCATTTGTTCTTATTTAGTTTACTATTAAATTATTATGATAGTTGGTCTCGTTTTGTTGCAGCTTATATTTCTTTATTTAGCTTTTGGTTGCCTTGAGATGATGTAATTTCACATCTGAATGTAAACTACTGATAACTAGGGCAAAGTGATTTTTAGTTTAGTGTTAGTGAGGGTCAATCAAGGCTTATTATTTGCTCATATCTCGACTCATATTTTTATATACCAACATTGTAACGCTTCGCTTGCTTGAATAATTTCATGTGACTGTAACTTTTAACTGTGCAAATACTAAAAACCAGGTGGCCACTGTAGACAAGTTCCAGGGCCAACAAAACGACTTCATCCTGCTTTCCTTAGTGCGGACCCGGTTCGTGGGACACCTACGTGACGTCCGTAGATTGATCGTGGCAATGTCGCGTGCACGACTGGGGCTGTACGTGTTCTGCCGGCGGGCCCTTTTTGAGCAGTGCTTTGAGTTGCAACCCACCTTCAGACTCCTATTACAGAGGCCAGATAAGCTCGGTTTGAATTTGCAAGAGACCACACCTTTTACTGATCGGCCGGTTGGAGTAACTGGCATGGTGCGGTTTGTGGAGGGGGTTGAGGATATGGAACAGCTTGCTAGTTTTAGAATGCATGAACTCTATCAGGTACTTTCTGACTCTTTAGTCATGCTGTCCTTTTTTTTTTTTCTTTTTCTTTTTCTCCAAAATAACACCTGTAAATTTTGATCGATTATAGCCCCTGGCCGTAGCATGAATTTGATTGAATAATGGTAAGTGTCACAAAATAGCTTCAAAAATTGTTCTATAACTTGTGCTTAATTGACACAAAGATGATGTTTTAGTCGTGCTGTCCTTTTTGAGTGAGGCTATGGTAATATGCATATTATAGATTGGTTCATACTATGGATTCATATCTTCGTTTTCAAAGTCCAAACAGTTGATGTGAACCGTTCAGCCTGATCTTCGAATGAAAATGTACTTGGAGACCAAATTGTACATTTTTTATTTTTTTACTATTTTCTTAGATAGAAAATCATTTGATCTTATGATTCTGGACCATCCTAAAATTAGTGAATTTCTACCAATAAAAATAGTAGAAAAATTCTAAAAAATGTAAAATTTGGTCTCCTACTACATTGATATGGTCCATATGGAGATCACATTGAAAGGTTCAGATCGACTGATTGGATTTTGAAAACATGGATGGATCCAAAGTATAGGTCGATCTGTAATATGCATATTACCATAGACTGATCGACCGGAGGCATAGATATGGTTTAGGGTCGATCTGTAATATGCATATTATGGGCCTACAAAATAACACCTACAAAGCTTTTGCCATTGATTTTGATCGATTAACAGTGTCACAAAAAAGCTTTAAAAATTTGACAAGAAATGGTGTTTATTCTTTACAATTTGGCCAATTGTTCTATAACCCGAGCTTGCCATGTGTATGTACCATATGACCTTAAATCTTTTCTTCATTTTCTGTCTTTCAGATGCAAATGATGAACCAATACAGACCAGTTGAGGAACCTGACAACCAAAATGGTACTGACGAAGCCGGTCCCACAGAGAATGGGGTTCAAGATGTAGAGATGCCCCTTGCTTCCAGTGGGGAACCCAAACCCGAACCCGAACCCGATTCTGGTAGTGTTGCATAGGAAAATGATGCTTCTGCAGATGATAGCAAAATGGAAGAATGAATTTTGTAACTATTTTATTTATTCTTCTGAAATCTGAGCAAAAAAAAGAGGGGCC
This sequence comes from Carex parvula, assembly GCA_025461045.1. Lineage (NCBI taxonomy): Eukaryota > Viridiplantae > Streptophyta > Magnoliopsida > Poales > Cyperaceae > Carex > Carex parvula. The sequence goes on along the minus strand of JAJGRW010000647.1, from coordinate 47,223 downwards.
GGAGCAGGTGGGACCCACAGTAATACATGGTTTAGCTCTGGTTGAGGGATTTTTAATCTCATTGTTTCGGTTTATAGCATGTTAGTTAACGTTAGGCATTGCTGAGATACTGTGCACAAATATTTAGCTGTTTTTGTAGCGTATAAATGGATACTGTTTTTAATTATCAATTGATTGTTTAAAGTACAAGCAGGCCTAAAAAGGGAAATAGTTTTCTTATTTTTTTTTAGGACTCATTCTATGTACGAGTGAGAAAAATGCTAGTTCATAAAGCTTTCTGAATTATCATAATTGAAATTTTGAATCAATCAGAGCCTTTATAATTATAAAGTTGATAATTATAAAGTTTATAATCATTAGCATTTGATCACACAACATGTTATACAACACGCTGTCCCTGATTGTTTTGGGCCTTGTGCGGTTTGTGGGCTCAGCCCATTAGATTACTTTTAAATTTGATTTCCAACATTACTTTCAGATGATTCCCAAGTTCAACATTACTTTCAGTGATCCCATCAATTCATCAAATGTATAGGTCGAAAGATCTTTTGATTCTTCAATCGCTGCCACAACGTGATCAAATTTCGGTGGTAGACTCCTTAACACCTTCCCCACCACCGTCTTCTCTTCCATGGTGTCTCCAAATGCTCGAATTTGGTTGACCACCTCTTGTACTCTTGAGAGGAAAATTTGCACGGATTCCTCCTTGTTCATCTGCAATGTTTCAAAGTCCCTGTGTAGGCCTTGAAGTTTGATTGCCATGACTCGAGTACTACCTTGAAATGCTGTTTTCAGGGTTGTCCATGCCTCCTTTGCGTTGGTGGCTGCTGCAATTTTCGAGAAGATGGTGTCATGCACTGCTTGTTGAAAAAAAAACAACGCTCGTGCATCTTTCTTCTGATTCTCTTGCGGATTAGGATCTGGATCAGGAACTCCATTTGCTATCAAGTCCCATAGGCCATGAGACTTGAACAAGGTCGTCATCTTGATGCTCCAAAAAACATAGTTTTCGCCTTTGAAGAGAGGTATTGCTAGTTGTGTGACATTCACCATGGTGCTGCCGTTTTCTGCCATGAAAACGCCCCAAGGTTGAACGACTCGGCTTTGATACCAAATGTTGGAAATTTAGGAAGGATACAACAAAATAGAGAGAAGAAATTTGCTGCTGAAATTAACTTCTGTTGCCTTCTTAATTCGGATACAAAGTACATCTGAATTTATAGCTAAACATTAATCTAAATAAGGAATCCACTAACTCTACTACATGCTATTTCTGCCTAGTGTAAATAAGGAAACCATATTCTCCACTAACTCAACTAAATATAGAAATACTAACTCTAGAACACTTGACAAATACAGACTTCTAATTTTGGAGAAATTCTAACCCACTAACTTCGGCAGCCATCTTAATTAGGTGTGTTAATTTTTGAATCAACTTCCAACAACAACACCGGTTTCATCAAATCCGGTGTTGTTTGACCGGTGCTGATTTGCAATTCTGTAGTAGTGTCATTGTAACTTCATTTTTCTCAAAAAATTATACATATTATCTTACGAAATAGTTAATTGCAGGATCAGTTGTACTGACTCTAATGTTATCATCATTTCAGAAGTACCAAAATTTACACAGAATTAAACGACATCAAATGACATTAAATTGAAAGTGCAAAACTGGACCAGATGAATAGCCCCTTTTATTATAATTTGACTTTCGATTAAACGACCTTTCATAATTTTTCAAGGCATTCTTTAGTATACGCGTACAGCCTATTACAAATCATGGAGAACATGTATAGGTTCATAATATTTTTTAATTTGTTGTCAGTAGTCATATATCCTTTATCATATAAACGGGGCATGCAGTCGATAAGAAGCTGGCACCAATACAAATTAAATCCAGCTGTAAACAACAACTAATTACACATTACGTGCTAACCAACAAAGCAAGAAAGTTTAGTAGGCAAGAAATAATTTGGTTGCCGGAAGTGGGAGAAAGATTCATAGGTGGGTAAGAAAAAAAAAATCAGCATTGTCAATTGTCTTTTATTTTAATTTTGGTCAAAATTTTACTAATTATGTACTTTAATTGTTATTTTTTAAAACAAACTATAAGGATAATTTAAAATTTACACCCGAATTTTCAGAAGTGGCGGGTTGAATTCCTCATGTCTTTCATGCTTCATCATGCATTACATCCTGTATCTCTCTTAACAAAGTTCAAACGTCAATCAGAGACTCTACAAATATGTGAGACAGAGAGAGAAGGAAAACCTTGGCGCGGGCGGGTTTTTTTTGGACACCCTTCAGCGACCGGGACAAATCGGTCGCTGAAGTATGTGAGCACCGGCCGCTGAAGGGGTCGTCACCAATAACATTTTATTTTTATTATTTTTTCTTTTGGAGGGGATCTTCAGCGACCGGCGAAAGAACCGGTCGCTGAAGACCAGTTTTGTTGTAGTGATGGGACAGTATCCGCGAGGGTAAAAAATGACTATCCGCGAGGATATACCAATAGAAAAGTTTTTTTCTATTAGCAACGGGAGTATACCGACAGTGTCGGTATACCTTGCGGATACTGTCCCATTCTTGTAGTGAATTATGTGCGTACTTGTCTTTGACAAGAAACATAAACAAAGAAAGTGTTTCATAAAAAATTAATCAATAAAAAGTTACATATGAAAGAAACAATATTAAATTATAAATGTAACAATTGTAAGTTTGTAACTAATTATAAATTATTGTAAAAACCTATAATATAATCAATGAGAACCCGAAACATTATTTAGCAATGAAAAATTAATTTCATGAATTTCAAATTATTCTTGTACAACGATAGAAATTGGGAATATTTTCATATAATTCTCGATAGTTCAGTTCAGCACAAAAATTAAAATAATGATTTAGCAATATAATATAAACAACAAATTTATAGCGAACTACAGTAATTTAGTATATTTTTGTAATTAAGTTTCGATTATGTAGGAAGTAATTGAACCCCATTTGATTAAACAATAAATTATGCATCTTAAATATAAAAAAAAAATTCTGTCCCAAGAGGCATGCATTAATTTCTGTAACTTCCTAATTGGAAAAATAGTGAAAATGTATTATACAAATTAAATATTTTCAAAATTCTGTCAACTAATATTATTCGAATTCAAAATGATATACATATATTTTTAGATGATTTCTAAAAAATACTTAGATGTATAGAGATTGAAATTAAGAAAATAATGGAAGAAATTATAAATAAGCTAAACAAAATATACAAATTATTCACATTTATCTTATTTTACTTGTCATAATCAGATAAATCGTCATAAAAAATGAACTCCTTTGCAATGAGTACAATTACAATTATAAGAACTGAAAGTACATAACAATAGAAAATTAAACCTAGCAACCATGACAACGGGCAAATTAAAAGCTGAACAGCCCGGAACAACAAACCGAAAAAAAGGAAACTTATAAAATTATAATGAGACTCAAATCTGACCAATATACTATGATTATGTGATGTCTTCTTCTTGCATTTTTTCATGTTGTCTCTTTTTATTGTTAGTAATCTTCCCTGCTCAACAATTAAGAGTAGTTAAATAAATTACAAAAAAATAATAAAAAAGTGATGACAATAAAAAATAAAGTCTTGCAGCCATGCAAAGTAATATGATCAAATTTGGATGGGTTATGATGACAATCGAATTAAATCTGTAAAAAATTCTTACAAGAAATTAAAGATGCATGATATTTTACCTTATACGCACAGATGGGATATGCTTAATTTTGTGTACATCTTTTCCTTGCATTTGCATACCTTCCCTGAGCTCACGTGAGGGACTATAAACTGTTAATTCTTGAAGAGTCTGCACCTTTTGTAGCTCGGGAAGTACGTGCAGCTTTCCACAACAATCAATTTTGAGCTGACGAAGGATGGGCATAGCTCCCTCATTTATTTCCCAATGATGTAGGTTGCGCAGCTGTGAGAGCTTCAGTTTTTCGAGGTTAGGAAACCCTCCAGTTGAACAGATCAACTCTGTTCCCACATATGAGTACCTACATAAATAAAGTATCCTGAGGCTCTGCAGCCTCTCCAATACGGGCATTGGATCTTCCTGGAGTTTAGATTTTGAGAGCTCCAATTTGGTGAGGTTTGTTGGGAACATCTCAACACTTGGAACACACATATTTCTATCCCATTTTCCATGGAGAACTAGTTTTTGTATCTTCCCATGGCAAGGTAAGTCTTTTGTGCCACCAAATGGTAGCAACCTCCATGTTACAATATTGAGGTAGACCAACTGCTCTGTCCTTCTTAGCACACTCTTGAGGTTTTGCCACTCCTCCATAACCCTTTGATTATATAGTTTATCCTCAATGGAAATAACTAACATACGCAAGTTGATACAAAATCCTAATTCAACAACTGATTCTATCTGTATCTTCACATCCATAATTGTTTGTAGATTTGTATGCTTATCCCATTTTAATGGTAATTGGACTTGCCAGCTACCATATACATGTCTTAGAGTTGGGATTACGACATCACACAAATCTAGTGTTATATTGCAAGTACCTTCTACTAGTGATCCCTTTAAATCAATGGTTTCTAGATTATAGAAGGAAAACTTCTTAAATATATCATGTGGAATACGGCAGTCTCTTAACCCCAAGTACCTCAAGTGTATCAAGCCCTTCGGCCACTGTCTCCGAGTAAATGTGGCCATATCAACACTCTGCAAGGTTAACACTCTCAGTAATGTAAAGCCACTATAATTTAGTATTCCAAAGCCACTATTATTATCTGAATAATGCCCAAAACCAAAACAGAGTAAAGAACGAGTGTTTTCTGAATAAATGCCATCCTCCGTGGGGGTGCAAAATTGCAGTGCCGCACGGTGTGGCTTGCTGGCAGCTAGGTAGTTAACATCTTCTTCTTTTGAGAATACAGTGAAAAAGTTCTCATCCTTAGCTTTGCGGATAGCTAGGTCCCGTAGAAGATCGTGCATACTACAGTATTTGCAGTAGCCGTTCCAAGATTTTTTAGTAACTTGAATCAAGCACCTACAACAGTATTTTTCATATAAATTGACATCAAAGAAGAATGGAAATATTTTTTTTATAAATAAGTAGGTATTTCTTAAGTCAAATTAATATGAAAAATAACGAATGCGTGGAGATAACTTTCATCGATCCAAAAAGGAAGTTTGTATAAATGATGAACGCTTGGCTATATAGGTAGGTATTCCTTAAGGATGTCTTGCTTATATAGCTGATGGTGCAGTGATAAATATATAAAATATATTTAGGCACCTCGAAATGCTGAATTTTTTTTAAAAATTCTTACTCGGCTAATATATTAAGTTGCATATAAATTTGTTTTGAGAGGTCTATTATGTTGCATTATAAATTTTTCTATATGGATAAAATTAAGAATGTTGGTATTGCTTGACGGTGAAGCAATTAATTAAGAACATGTCTGTTGTCTTTCATTTAGATATAAAGTCTAAAAATAATACTAATGGCAAAAATTTGTTATTTAGATAGTAGTACGGCCATATTTGTTGATAGGCTCCGTACTGTACGCCTTTGTTATAGTTGATCAATGTATTTATTGGTAAACCTAGCATACGTGTGCCGAGTGGTGCGGATATCAACAACAATATTTTTAGGAGCGTCAACGGGTACGATAAGAATTGGGTGGAAGCATTTTTGCACCCGTACCCGTTATAAATTATCCTTATTCATATCTTACTCTTACCCGCTACGAATTGCCTTACCTTTATCCTATTCTTATTGAAGAATAACGAAATGGTAGCGGGTAAATAATGGATTATGCTAAAATTATAATTATTTTTATTATTTACTAAATAAAATATTAAAACACATTGTGTGTGCACGCGCGTGTGTTTAAAAGTCTTAACTTTATTGGAATTTGTTGGAATATATTTACGTGTTTTAATTGTTAATTAAGTCTAACACAACTACAAAAAGTAGCTGGAGAATGAATATTGATTGCTCATTAATATATATAATATATAACTTTTTTTATAATTAATCGATCGGATAACAGATACGGAATAGGTATTACCCGTACCCTTACCCGTTTAGATAAAAATAAAATCTTTACCCATACCTATACCTATATCCGTACCCGATAAATTTATGAAAAAAAATCTTATACAAACCCATCTTATCAAATACGGTTCGGATCGTTCGGATCGTTTAGATCGGGTAAATGGATAAAATGGTGCCATTGACACCCCTAACTATTTTGAGTCAAGCAAACGTGAGGTGAGAGAAAAATTTAAAAGTAATTGTTTTGACCTTCTGATCCCTCATTAATTGTGTAGTCTCATTGCAGTAAACTGAATCTTAAAGTAAAGGTAAAATCCTGGTTGGCCTTTACGACTCAACACAGAAAATTGCTTGGAACTTCGTGCTTATTTTCTCTCTTTGACATAGCTAGGTTATTACAAGTTATCAAGTTCGAACTCAATAAAGATAAATTAAAATTTTTTAATCAGTTTTATTATTCAAATTATTTCTCTCAGCTTCAAAATTTCTCTCTATTTAATTAATTGTGTATGGGAGTTTTATTTTAAATGAAGTTTTGTAGGCAAGTATAATTGAATTTTTATATTTGACAATCTGAAAAAAATAAATGAATAAAGGGCTGAGTGCAGTGGCACGAGCCCGCCTCTCTCTTTCAAGAGGGCACAGATTCAATTGTCGGGAATAATATCTAAAAGATACTAGAGTGTAACGGAGCCCTTTAATAAAAAAAAAAAACAATATGATCCAATCAAAGCAAAAATAAGTTTTTTCACTGTGTTTCATAGGATAGAGAATTACATCAAGAAAAGCATAATTCACAATAATAAGAAATTACCATATAATTAGCTTTGGTTACAAATAAAATGTATTAATCGTCTTTTTTTAAGATTATATTGACTGGAAAAAATTAAGTTATTATTTTCCTACAATATTTTATGTTGTTAGAAATTAGTAGATAACTCAATTTTTGAACTGAAATTTTCTCTGCTATCTAATTATTTAGATAATTTTTTTTGGGGAAAAATAACATTTTTCTTTGATGATGGAATTTATAGCCAGTCAAGTCAATGAAGCAATGAATGAAAATGAAGACCTTAATATGACCATTGAGAATAATGTTACTACTATATGCTTAATTTAAATGATTTTTTAAATTTTAAAGTTGTCTGTTAATTATTAGAATAGCAATAAAGTGTCCATTAAAAACTCCTCAGATTCTATTGTTAAAATAAAATTTCTAGGAGTAATGACTTTTGCTTTTTATGGTATGGTTTTCCCATTATGTTTTATTTCCTTACTTTTATGTTTTATGATTCAAAAGAATATCTACAAAAATATGACTTCTAGTATTGTAATTCACAACTCATTACTGAATGGTACAAAATTTTCAGATCAAATGATTTTCTACCTATCTAAAAAAATAGTAAAAAAACTCTAAAAAATATAAAATTTGGTTTGCAAGTACATATTCATATGGAGATTATGTTGAACGGTTCGGATCAACCATTAGAATTTTCAAAACTCAAATATTGAGCTGTAGCACGGAGGCCCTCTATGCTATGCATAGCATATTAGCAATTTCCTATATATACTAAAGTTAAACTTAATTTCAATTCCTTTCAGCGAGAACCGGAACATTCTACATACTAAGCACACTTACTATCTCGCAAAGTGGCACATGGATGCAACAAATTAAGATATACATCTAAAAGAAGCTTTTGGTTGCATAATTACTTGAACATGACTTTTCTTTTAGACTTCTATTTGGAGATTAGAGAATTTCTAACAAATTATATCTATGAGGTACAATCCTTGACCTTTATGCATTAAAAGATACTAACTTTCGTGTATATATTCTTATGTAAAATAAAATTTATTTGGTATATATTATCATTGGAAATTGCTTTTTTTTGTTTTTAAACTAGGGAGAATGCATGCGGGAATTAAGGAGGTAAAAAGGAGATCATGCATGTCTGTACCGGGTATTGATTGAATTTAGGGGGAGTCCTTAGAGAGGAATTTTGGAAGAGTTATTAAATCTGGTGTGAATGTGATGAGACTGGGCTGGGCCAAAAACACAACAGGATTTCTTATATACGTGACAAGTACCATAAAAAATAAAATTGAAAAGAGATATACCTTTCAACGAGCTCTTGGAGGCATTTCTCAGCCCTATCCTCTATTGTTCCCGCTCCATCTTTCGGTACGAATCCTTCAGCCATCCACATTCTTGTAAGGTGCCATCCCCAAATCTTATAATCTTCAGGAAATGCAGCAAAATAAAGAAAACAATCTTTGAGATATTGAGGCAAGTCTTCATAACTCCTAGCAAGGACCTGTGAGCACTGTATCCCATCTTCGTCGTGCCAATCTATGGTCTCATACAACGTGTTCCAGGCAGTGTAGTTGCGGTCCCTCCTTGTGAGGATACCACCTAGAACAATCAATGCCAAGGGTAGCCCACCACATTTATTCATTAATCTTTTGGCGACATCCAATAGATGAGGGTAACTCTCAGGTTGAACATGTTGTTGAAAAGCATTTCTGAAGAGGAGAGTTAGACCCTCAGCGTCACTTAGGTAACGGAGCTTGTATGGTTTTGTGTTGCAATCTGCTGCATGGGCAACATCAAGCGATCTGGTGGTAATGATCACGCGGCTCGCATTGCACACATCGGGTAATGCCATTTTCAACTGCCGCCAAAGATTAATGTCCCACACATCATCTAAAATAATTAAATATCTCTTGCCTATCAAGGAGCTCTTTAGCTTCACCGGTAAATCCCTATCTGTTACGGGTGGATTTTTGTTTTCCATTTTAGGTTTAACTTTGTAAAGAACTTCTCTCAAGAGATCATTTAAATTGTATGTTTGAGAAATGGACTGCCATGCACGAAAATCGAATTGTCGCTCCAATTTATCACTGCTTTTACCAAAAAAAATGTGTTACATCAAGGAAAAATAAGGAACAGAACGAGAGAATTTTATTGGAAATCTATTCCAGGACCACATTTTGTAACAAATATATTGTTAAGAGAAGACTCTTTCAAGTTTGAACCACGTCTTTGTGCCTAATTTGGAGTCATTATTACAAAAACGTGCAGGTTTGCTCTAGGTAACAATTACATGCAAAGTAATTGATTTCAAATAATTCATAACAATATCTTTCTTTTCCTTGCCTGATTAGAACCAAGAATTGAATATCATGACTTCTTGAGAAAGGACAACAATCTAAATTTGGACAGTTGAGTTCTTCACAACTAGTTGGTTTGGAATTTAGCAATTTTCTTGTTATAAATTAATTGTTCCACAAAAATTTAGCCGCTTTATGTACATAAAAAAAAAAACGTTTAAAAGAAAGGACATGCACCTTTTGTATACTTTTTGGGCCAAGGTGGTCTTCCCGAGGCCGCCAGTACCCACAATCGAGAGCACCGTGCGCCTTGAAATACTGCTATCAAGCAGCTGCTCGATAATCTTTCCCTGGTCATCCTCAAGGCCAACGACTTCTGGATCATCAACATCATCAGAAGGTTCTGGATCATCAACATCATCAAGAGCACCAAGATCCTCAATTCTCAAGTCGGTTCGGCGCTGGTAAAGCCGATTGAGTTCCTCTATGATATTTTCGAGCTCGTCATGCAGGCCGAGCTTGTACTTTTTATAGGTTCTTTTGACAGCCTTCGTAATTCTTCTGACCAAGTTGGAACTTTCTGCACGGTTTTCTTCAATCTTAACCCGGAAGGTATCAATTACAGTAGCTATTCTGTTGGCAATTTCTCTGACCTGATTCAGCCACTCTGTTACCACATTATTTCTGTTACACTTGGAATCAACATCTCTGAGCAGCGCTTGGATCAAGCGAAGCTCCTTCTCCACCTGTTTGATCTGCCCACGCACAGCCTGCACTTCCTGCGCCTGTTCGAGCAAGACAGCAGCAAGCTTTTCCAGCACAGAGGTCACTGCTTCTGCCATGTATTTCTGATTTTGGGAATTGTCTTTGTTTTTCTTATTTTCAATTGCGGGGGGGGTGGGTTACCTTTTTGCTTTGGAATGGTTGATAGAGCAGCAGTATGAGTGGGTATATATAGACTATAGAAAGCTTTGCTGCAGTTTTAAATTTGAGAAACAATTGGTAGATTTTTCATTTTCTATGGGCGGTGCTAATGTTATATCTTCTAAAACTAAAATAAAATTAGTTAATTAATTAAAATTTTGTCATCCAGATCTTCATACACTCGGTTTTAACATTTCGTTTAAGATGTATGTACAAATAATATAAAGTTGTCATTTATCGAACAACCGTGCATCAAAATAACTAAAAAAAAAATAATCTGGCAATGTCACCAGCTTGATTTTGATTCGAGATTTTTGAAAAGTAATGTTATGTTATTGGTTTGGATTTGTGAATAATCTTTCATGTTGTGGATAAAAGTTTCGGAAAAACTTTTATCCGAGATCTTAATATTTTTCTAAAAAAATTATCTTCCATCGGAAGCAAAATTAAAATTTTCCTATTCTTTTGTAAATTTTCTTATTCTTTTGCAATTTTCTTATTGTCTATTTCCCTACTAGTTAAATTACTAACACAAAGAATCTTTGGAAGCTAGATTCTAAAATTATTGATTGGAGAAAGTTCACAAGTCTGTTTGTTGGGGCTTAAATTCAAAATCTTATAGAAAGCCACTCTAATAATAAGTCATTTGAGCTAGTATCTTAATAGTTTATCATTAGCGCTAATATTTAAGTTTGCACTTTTAATTTTTGTAAATTTTCTACGAAGAAAGTAGTAGTATAATGAATTAAGAGGAGGGTTCAAATGTCTTTATTTTTTGTGCCTCAATCATACCTCTATTTTAAAATGTTAATAACTCAAAATTTAAGACATAAATGTCAAAATAAAGTTATTAGATGTGATCCATGTTATTTTATCCATGTGCTCATGAAAAATCAATACATTTTGATTTTGTTTTATGTTAAGTAATAAGTTGAAATCAACATCTATAAATTATCCACATTAGTACATTTTTCCAAGTTCTTGATGACAACAAAAAAAAGTTGATATGTCATGTTTTTTTGCAGGTGCACAGATAAAATGATATAAATCATATCCAACGGTTTTCTTTCAATTTTTGAAGTTTTAAATTTTATATAAAATAGAAGCACAATGGAGAAACAAAATGACAGCCATTTGTTGCTCACATGTTAGAGATGCAAGTTATAGGTACATTTAGCAAAGCCAATGCACAACACTCAATTATTTTGGAACTTCATATATTATAACTTTATTGGAAAAAAAGTTGAAAATTTTGTCATCTTCGTTTAAATGATGCTATATTTACCCTGAGCTTCCTTTCATTTTGATTACCTACCAGGTTACCAACAAGTTTATTTAAAAAAAATAAATGAGGATGAATTATTTGACCTTGATTATTTAAACATTTTTTATCATGGTTTCTGAAATTTATTCAAGTAAAACCGGAGACATATGTTAAAAGTATGTTAAATTAATAAACAATAAACAATAAATTAAAACATGTTATGTATACTATTTGGAGATTCTCAGCGGTCCATTTTCTTTCAGGACCGCCAAGAATTTTAGCGGTTTTGAAAGAAAATGGACCGCCGAGAAACATGATGGTTTGTTATAATATGATTTTTTTTATTTGACATCATGCGGGACCGAACAACAATTAATTATTTTGATTTGACCTCATACGGGAGCCCAATATTGAAATTTATGATTTATGATTTTTTTATTTTAATTAAATACAAGATGTTATAATGTTTTTATTTTTTTTATTGAAATATTATAAATATTTTTATATTTCTTTGAAAATAGATGGAATACTATAGGATTGAATTTACAAAAAAGACTGCGTTAAATAATCTGAATCACCATTTTTCAGTCAGAATTTTTGCATCTATAAAAGAAATTTAAGTATTTCTTTGTGTGTTACTGGAAAAAAATAAAAATGTTTTGGATGTAAGTTATTGACCCCGGTTCAAAAATCACTTCTAGGTAAATAAAGAAATTATCATGGTCCTTCTAGTAAATTGATTTATTTCCTGAAAAGCTATTTTTTATATTTTTAATATTTTAATATTTTCCTAAAATCATTTCTAGGGAAATTGATGGAGTACCTTAGAATTTGAATATATTAGAAGGACCATGATAATTCTTTATTTACACAGAAGTAATTTTTGACCCGGGATCAATAGCTTAGATTTATTTATTTCCAGTAACACACAAAGAAATACTTTAAATTTTTCTTACAATTGTAAAAAATTCCGACTGAAAAATGTTGATCCGGGTTATTTGTCGTAGTCATCTAGTAAATTCAATTCTATAGTATTCCATCTATTTAAAAAAAATATATAAAAATATTTCTATATTTTAATAAAAATAAAAAAATCATAAAATCTTCTAATTAAAAATGCGCTATGCAATTAAAACCGAATATATAATTAGAAATATCATTGGGTAACACTAAAGTAAGCAATAATTAGCACCTTTGTGTGAAGCAAGCACTAATTGGCCGCTTTAACACAAAGTTGGTTATCCGTATCACATAAAATAAAAGGATTGGAATAAAGTGCTTTTCTTCAGGACAAAGTAACCAAAGAAATAAGTGTTCCACCAAAACTGTGTTTCTTCCAAATTCTATACAGCATTTACTGACAGTGTGGCGGGTCACTGACGTTTTCACTTTGCCTTTCTTTACCATAGTGACAAATTAAAAGTTCGGGTTTGGTTCGGCGAGGTCCTTCTAGTAAATTATCATGGTCCTTCTAGTAAATTGATTTATTTCCCGAGAAGCTATTTTATATTTTTAATATTTGAATATTTTCCTAAAATCAATTCTAGAAAAATTAATGGAGTACCTTAGAATTTGAATGTATTAGAAGAACCATAATAATTTCTTTATTTACACAGTAGTAACTTTTGAACTGGGATTAATAACTTAGATTTTTATTATTTCCAGTAACACACAAAGAAATATTTTAATTTTTCTTACAATTGAAAAAAATTCCGACTGAAAAATGTTGATCCGGGTTATTTGTCACAGTCTTCTAATAAATTCCATTCAATAGTATTTCATCCATTTTTAAAAAAATATAAAAATATTTCTAATATTTTAATAAAAATTAAAGATAATCATAAAATCTTCTAATTAAAAATGCGCTATGCAATTAAAACCAACAAGTCATGTAGATTATCTAATGTTCAACCGAATATATAATTAGAAATATCGTTGGGTAACATTAAAGTAAGCAATAATTAGCACCTTTGTGTAAAGTAAGCACTAATTGGGAGCTTGAACACAAAGTAGGTTATCCGTATCACATAAAATAAAAGGATTGGAATAAAATGCTTTTCTTCAGGACAAAGTAACTGAAGAATAAGTGTTCCACCAAAAAAGTGTTTCTCCCAAATTCTATATATATACAGCATTTACTGACAGTGTGGCGGGTCACTGACGTTTTCACTTTGCCTTTGTTTACCAACTACTTGTTATGTATTCCTATCCTGCAGGGATTGTAACTCTGTGAATGCCACATAGCATCTGTCATTCTACAATAATGCAAAAGACTTGAGATTTTGTAGTCAAGCTCTAGACTAGTGCCTTCTATTCTATTCAAGAAGCTGCTGCAGTAGAAGAAAGAAGAAACTTCAAGATGGCTCTTTCAACCGCTGCCTGGACCATTGCTAAGTGGGCGGGGAATATTTTCAAGACAGAGACAATATCGCCTGGAATATTTTCAGGAAATAATATCACAGAGAATATTTTCAAGAAATAATATCGCAGGAATATTTTCAAGAAATAATATTGCAGAGAATATTTGCTACAGGATGCATTGTAATGTCCAGTTGAGTCCGAACGTGATGTTTCCAGTTTACCTTTTATCATAATGCGAGTTTCATAGAACTGCAGATGGTTTTAATTATAGAAATTATATTATGTAAATGCCAGACGTACATTTTAAAAAATATGAGAATACATATATATATATATATATATATATAGCTTTTGTTAGAATAGTACAAGTACTTATATAGATAACTATGTACTTTCAGAAAAAAAAATATTGATATATGTCAAAATTGATAAAATAAATATAGTACTCCTTCAAAACATTCTAAATTTTCAATTAAAATGTAGTTAAGAATAATAATAATAATAATTGCAGGAAGCCCTACTGTGGGACAAACATTGTTAGGAGCTGTGGTTTTATGGTAGTAACTTGATAGTGATGTAACTAGGGTTTGGAGTTTGCCACTTTTTGAATAATAATGTGTGCTGCTAGATCCAGTCAAGTTTGTCATTCTTTGAATCACTTTGAAGTTTGCAAAACTATAGAACCAAGGAATAAGTCTAAACCCTAAATTTAATAATCGATGCATGTAGTGGGTGGTGTTACGCTAATAAGAAATTAATAACAAATATGAATCGTAAACTCTAAATTATTGGTGCATGTGGTGATGTTCAGCTATTAACTGGTGTTGCCTGGGAGGTGTGCAATAAACTAATTAGTAATGACTTAACAACCATAAAATTCTTTAATATATTATAAGCGCAAAATGACAACACTAAATCCTAAATCCTAAACCCTAAATCTCTAATGAAGCAAATTTGAGAAATTATTTTGTTGCAAAACTGTGACACTTAATTTAAAAGTTTTGTTTTAATGTTGGTTACTCTTTTGAGCACTAATTTTTTATATAGTTTTATCGAGTTAGGTCATTGTCCACATAATTATATGTCGGTTGAAATATCAAGAGTCCAATTGCATTATATGGTTTTTCATGCTAGAATGGTCGATTCAACCCACTCAATACTTTCTATATATCAAAATATTGTAAGATACTAAATATTACAAATTTTAATTATTTTTCCTTCTTTTTTCCAATTTTTAAAACATATGATATGAGAAGGCATGTGAACAAAGTATTACTACTATAATTTTGGTTTTTCTTACATGGGCAACACTTAGTTGTTATTGGGTGTGAAGGACCCATGCAAAAGAAATGACATTTCTGACATAGTAAAACTTGTTGCATGGGTGTTCTATGGAAAAAAGTAACGCATGTAAAAAATTTGATGTTTAATCATGCAATTGTCTCTTAGCTGCCCATGCAAATTCCTAATTGAAGACCCGTGACCCGCCAGCAATGCCCGATAGTATATTTTAATGAAAGCCCATGCAAAAATCTCATCTCATGCCCATGTAATAAGTCTACAGAATAGAGACTAAACAGTTCTAAGAGTTTATCCATGTAACAAGTTTTGATAATTTTGTTTTTATTATTTTATTCTAAAGATCAATGTAACAAGTACTACACTGCCCATATAATTAATCTGGATTGTCCAGAACTGTTAATTGCATGCGACTACCCATGCTAAAAGTTTTGAATTCCAAAACAGAGCATTTTCTATATATATTTGACCTCTCCCTTCAAAGTGAATATATTTTCTAAATCGCAGCAATAAGAATTATAGCAGTATATTAAAAAGTAAATGAGATACACAAACAATTGAGATACACAAATATTTCATAAACTTAAATTATAGAATCTTTAAATTTTGGTCTGAAGAATAAACATTAGAAAGTAATTGAGATACATAATAATTCACCAAATTGCCAAACAACATATTACACAAAAAATTAACCAATTAATAGACATCTTCATCGGATTCATCGTCGAGGGTAAACCAACCAAGTGATGCCTCAATTTCATGCATGTCATACTCTTACTCTGTGTCATAACCTTCATCACCTTCATCACCTTTCTCTATGGGGTTTTCGTACCCGCTACTGTTTGTGGTGCATGTGATATTATTGGTGAAATCATATCTTAACATACCATTCGAAATTTTTAACTGCTTTCTTGCAATTGTCGGCCATAATTAAAAAATCCAGCATTGGTTGTTAATTTTTCAGATTATACAAAAGGTCACTTTAATTAGGCTAACCAGACCTTGCCATCAATATACAAATGAAGCCAATCCTTCACTTAACAGGAGATGCAAAGAAGACATCACAATTTCAAGCTTATATATTGGACCGTTTCACAGGACAAGAATAGAACATCTAATTCACCTTCAGAAATAATATTTATTAACTTACAATGATTTTTGCATTAACCACAAAAATTACAAAATAGCCCAGTGATATAATACCTTGATAAAGTGGTCTCAAGAACCAAAAGCTCCTGAAAATAATATGTACCTCTTGAGGCATCTGGTCAAGAGTTCTCACTAATGAAACAAGGGTAGTGACCATCTTGAAGTTAGCTGCACTTTTTTTGTTTCCATTGCAAGTCATGTTCATGTGGACCTTTTCTTCACTGGTATTAGGATATCTGAATGAAACTGTGCAAAATGTTAAACAAAATATAATTAAAATAAACTTCCTATTTGTTCGACAGACTTTACACACATTTGATCTTTTGGGCATCTCACCTAGCATACAGTTAAAACAAAGAATTAGGATACTTGTCACTTCCATTTGTTTTATCCTTTTTTCGGCCTGTTTGCTTTTCATTTGCAAAGCTGATTTTGTTTAAGGACAGTGGAAGATGAGTTAGGATAATCATATTGGGGCTAGTTGACTAGTAACTACAGAACACATGCTATAACTCATAAACTTGCTAATTTTTATTATAATAAATTAACCAAAAAATTTTCTTAGAAGAATGTTACCAACTGCATATGATGATAATATTGTGTCACTAAAGAACTAGACTCTGTGCAAATACCATTGAGACATTTCCACAAATACCTTCTGTGCAACATTTTTTTTACTAAAGAACTAGACTCTGTGCAAATACCATTTAGGCATTTCCACAAATACCTTTTGTCCAACATTTTTTGAGTAACATGCTATATAGAGATTTAGAATCTCAAATGTATTAGGTGCCTGTTCAGGTGCTGACCTATTTGTGTTGATTAAATTTCATAATAACATACAAAGTTGGTAGATGGATCCAACTTATTTCACTCTGATGCTATATAACTTGTATCTCACCACAAACAAAAGGGCATAAGCTATTGTTTGGATGTCAATCTATTGCAAACCAACCTGGTATGGCAATTAAAAAGAAGCACCATATGTATAATCACACCTTTCTGGCTTTGCACACGCACGGCATCTTCGAAGGATCGCATGAAACTGCTTTGCATTCACAAATATCAGCCCATTCACTGTTGAAATTATCTTATATTGCAATTGGGAATCCTAGGTTTTGTCAGAAAAATTGCGAGAGAAAAAAAACAGAATTAGTATGCAAATCAGGGTACTATAATTAAATAAAGCATCTGAACAAACTTTACATATTGCCCATGAGATAAATGGTTCTTAATTCCACAAAGAAATGTGCCTAACTTAGTCAGGTATCATTGACTTTTAGCAAAACAATAAAATGCAACAACAATGATTTGAAGTTTAAAACTAAGGAAGGAACTAATTAACATATTCAATCCAGCAAATAATTTGAAGTTTAAAACGAAGGAACTAACTAATTAACATGTTCAATTCCAGTAAATGGCTTCCCTTCAGGAAGTTGAAAACCAAAACATTAAGAACAATAGTTGTATTAATACTAAATTTTACGATACAAAAAAAATTAAGTGCCAATTCTTGTTTGAATGGAAAACCACTATTTGCTGAATCTTCCACAATAATATGGGGAAAAATGTAAAAATTTAAATATATTAATCACAGCTGACTTTACCGACATGTGGTGCGATCAAAACATTCGGCAGATTTAAAATTTGGCCATTTGGATTGAAGGGCCCCAAACCATGTCACATCAATAAGAATAACAGTTCTATATAGAGTATTGATATTTTAAATATCACTTTTATATGTTATCTTTTTTATAAAAGAGACAGAAGTTGTATAGGCGAATAGGTCACTTTAATTTAAGATTGCATATTAAAACCTCTAATGAAAGGATGTATCAGAATTAATAGAAGTCATTGCATAACCCCTTCAAATCATTAAACGGTATCAGAACACAGAATAATATGGGAACCATCGGTATCAATGAAGGAAGAATAAGAGAAACACATGTAAATAGAAAATGTTTCACTGTCATACTTGACAAAATCAGAAACCTATTTCTTCTTAAAAGCTAAGCCCAAATATTTAAGAGGATTTGGCTTAGATTCCATACCCTAACAGGATTTGGTAACTGCATCTTGTGAAAGATGGTAAGTATCCTATTACATGTTAAGTGTTGGTCGTGTTGTTCTTCCCATTTAGGCATTTCAACAAATACCTTATGTGCAGCACATTATTAGTTCCTAGATTGTTGAAATTGAAGTGTCAAATTTTGATCACTAAATTCTACATCCAAAAAAAAAACCTAACATCAAGACATTGATCATCCAAAAAAAACCTTTACCATATGCAAATCTTTTGGGCCAGAATTATAGGTGAAGGTGTGAGGTTTCAAACGAATTTCAAAGAAATAAGTTTTATGAAGCCATGGGCTCTGACTATCTCTGGCAACACCCCTCTAAACCGATCGGAGATCACTCCTCTCTGACGCGCCAGCACCTCAGACGAGGGGCGCCCCTCCCAGACGGTCTCTGGATGAAATAATAGTAGAAATAACAAACACTTAACCTCTCAGACAATCTCTAGATGACAAATTTCCCGGTAAAAATTGGTTTGGCGCCTTGGCACCAGTAAAAAAATGTGGAGGGAAGTAACCAAAAAAATTAGGAGGGATTCTGAGAAGAGTATTCCAGAACTTCATTTGGTAAAGAGAATATTTTTTTTATTTGCTTCAAGAGAATATGAAAGAAGTTGATTTGGCCAAAATTAGGAGGGACGCTTAAATTTGTCTACGATACAAGATTTTAAGTTATGAGAATACAAAAAAGTTGTAAAGGAATTTTTTTGATTGGGATTTTGGATCACGAGAACTCGTGAAGTCTTGTTGAAACAATTTTTTTTTTTTTACTAATAATAAGAATTGATATTTATCATTATTCATTGAGAGAGTGCAAATTATTATTATAGATAGTGTTTTATTTATTTGGTATAAAATTGAAGCTTCTTTCTATAATGAAAAATAAGATAGAATTTTTCAATTGAAATTATATAAAAAAATTGTTTTATTCCAAAATGAACAAAATTCGAATCCGATAAGATACATGTCGAGTTTTTGAGAATTAAAAAAAAAATCTCAAAAACTATAAAAAAAATATATATATATTTTAATTTTTGTCTTATCTTTTTTTATCTTATTTTTTTCTTAATATATAAAATTAATTAGGACATTCAAAATTAATTTATTTAAATTGAATTGTATCTAAGAAAATTATTGGTTAATGTATAATATTTTGTTAATGATGTGATGGAAAAAATAATACGTTTTCATGGTAATAAAGGCACTAAATAGTGACCAGCACAATTCTTCTCGTTGATAAATTGAGTGACATTCTATAAAATCCGGTGAATCCAGTGAGGTTTCTCCAACAAAGGAACTTCACCTTGCATGCCCCGCTATTACAGATCATTCGTACTAGGGATTCATATCTTCGTTTTCAAAATCCAAACAGTTGATGTGAACCGTTCAACCTGATCTCCGAGTGAAAATGTACTTGAAGACCAAATTTTACATTTTTGGATTTTTTTCTACTATTTTTTAGGTAGAAAATTATTTGTTCTAAAGATTCGGGACCATCCGAAATTAGTGAATTTCTACCTATAAAAAAATAGTAGAAAAATTCTAAAAAATGTAAATTTGGTCTCCAAATACCTTTTTACATGGAGATCATGTTGAACGGTTCAGATCGACTGTTTAGATATTAAAAACATAGATCTTTTCCTCCAAAATAACATATGTCTAGCTTTTGCGGATTATAGCCTCTGGCCGTAGGGTGATTTTGTTCAATTAATGGTGAGTGTTAGAAAATAGCTTGAAAATTTTGACAAGAAATGGTGCTTATTCTTTACAATTTGGCGAATTGTTCTATAACCCGTGCTTGCCATGTGTATGTACCATATGACCTTAAATCTTTTCTTCAGTTTTTTTTAAGATGCAAATGATGAACCAAATTATGGTTTGGAAACTCGGCCGAGTTAACTCGGACTCGGTTGTGTCCGATCTGAGTTTCACTCGAGTCTCGTTCCCATGTGATTTTTTCACCAAAACTCGGATGAACAGTGCTTGACTCGCCGAGTTAGCTGATTTTCAGGCCGAGTCAGTCCGAGTCAGACCGATTCCGACCGAGTTTCGCGGTGGGCGAGTTTTGTGGTAAAAATCGCTTGAATCGGTGAAATCAGATCAATTCAACAGGATTTTTGTCCAAATTGAGCCGATTCTCACGATTTGGGTGAAAAATGGAAGTTTTATTTGAGATTTTAAGTTCCATTTTACATTTTTTCGGAAAAACATAATGGTGGTCTGAGAAATTGGAAAGGGCGAATGTATTTGGCTGAGTCGATTTGGGAGGAAGAATCTTCTTACGTTTTGCTTTGGATAGACTCGGTGCATAAGTTTCTAATATAAAAAATTGGAAATTTCTATTGGTTCATTGTGAACCTTGACCATTTTTATATCTGGACCCAATGATCATGTAGTCTTTTTTTTTTTGGAAAACTAATATGTAGTCAAGTGTGTGGTTGGCTCATTTCATAAAGATATGTTTAACGGTAAATACAATATATTGAATAAAATTAAATAGTCTTGTCAAATGTACTAACTAAATAAAATTATTAATATTGAATATTAATGCATTGTAAACGTTCCAAGTAAATATATTTGTTTCTGAAATTCTATTTCGTTTTAATATACAATATTTTCTTTTCCTTTATATTTTACTTAAAATGTGATTCAATTGAGCTACCTGATCAGTTTTGAATGCCCATATTTTATTTTATTAGTGAGTTATATTAGTGCAAGAAGTGATATTAACATATTTTTGGACTAATTATTTTTTTTTACAATTTTTCTTATAATACAAAACAAATTTTTTTCGAAAATATCCAAGTTTCCGAGTTGACTCGGCCGATTCCGACCGATTCCTCCGATTCCGAGTCAAGCATGAACTACCCGATTCTGATTTTCAGAACCATGGAACCAATACAGACCAGTTGAGGAGTTACCTGACAACCAATACAGACCGATTCCGATTCCGATTCCGATTGCGTTTCAACAAAGTTCCGATTCCGATTCCGATTTGTCCACGATACAAGATTTTAAGTTATGAGAATACGAAAAAGTTGTATAGGAAATTTTTTGATTCGGATTTTGGATCACGAGAACTTTGTTGAAACAATTTTTTTTTTACTGATAATAAGAATTGATATTTATCATTATTCATTGAGGGAGTGCAAATTATTATTATAGATAGTGTTTTATTTATTTGATATAAAAGTGAAGCTTCTTTCTATAATAAAAATAAGATAGAATTTTTCTATTGAAATTATATAAAAAAAAAATTTATTCCAAAATGAACAAAATTCTAATCCGATAAGATATATGTCGAGTTTTTTGAGAATTACAAAAAAATATATCAAAAATAAATAAAAATATATATTTTAATTTTTTTCTAATCTTTTTTTATTTTATTTTTTTCTTAATATATAAATTAATTTGGACATTCAAAATTAAATTATTTAAATTGAATTGTATCTAAGAAAATTATTGGTTAATGTATAATATTTGTTAATGATGTGATGGAATTAATACTTTTTCATGGTAATAAAGGCACTAAATAGTGAGCAGCACAAATCTTCTCGTTGATAAATTGAGTGACATTCTATAAAATCAAATTTGCCAAGTCAATATAAAATTAAAAGTAGAACAAATAATATGAAAAAAAATTCAAAAAATATTTTTATTTTTTTTAGGGTTTCTATGACCAAATCATACTTGTCATTGTTAATTTTATATTATTTTCTCCTTCAACATGTGGCAATATTTGTGAAAATATTTACTTAAATTTAATCAATTTTCATTAAAAAATATTTTGATAAATTGAGACGTATACCTCTCAATTTTCATTTCCCCCTCTCAATCTCAATTTTCTATTTCCGCCCCTCCTGTTTCTGTCCGAGTAATGTACGTATTTGCGTGCGCAAAATGCCATTAATTGTCTTTGGTCAATCCAAGTTGCGATCATTTCTTTGCGTGCAAAAAGTACCATTAATTCCGATTACCACAGATTTCATATTTCTATCCCACAATTAAAATTTTCTAGTAACCCTCCTATGTCTCAACAACTTAATTACATAGTACACGTCTTACTTGTTAGGCTTTTCAATTGGGCTGTCTAAAGGCCCATATTGTATTCCTCTTATTTCTTTTGGAATTATTCTCTGGCCTAGTCCATATTCCTCTTATTGTTTTTTTGCTCGCTTTCCGTTGATTACGTTAAATAATTCTTTAACGGTATTCTTCAATTTTGAATTTGCGGTTGCTAACAAAGGAATAATTGTAGCTATATGAACATATTTTATTTACAAGGATAAAAATGACTATTATCAACGAGAATATCTGCAAGAATACCGACATAATTAATCAATTTTAGAGGCTTTGTTTTCCTATGATCCATAATGTTATTGTAGAATAACATTATACTTATACCGACACGGTTAACCAATTTTGAAACTAAGCCTGAAAACAACCAACCGTTTGGCTCTATATGGCTACATTCTTTGTAAGAGTGGATAGCCATAAACTATATGACAAAATGCCTCAGTGATCAAAATTAAGACAAGATTTTTTAATTATTGTTGATGATGTAAACCATGGTAAAAACGTTTCTTATATAACCTCAGTGAAACATAAAGAAAGAAAAACATTTCATAAAAAAAATAATCCATAAAAAGTTACATATGAAAGAAATAATATTTAAATGATAAGTGTAAAAATTGTAACTAATAAAAATTAATTCAAGTAATTTCAAATTATTCTTGTAAAGCAATAGAAATTGAGAATATTTTCTTATAATTCTCGATACTTCAGTTCGGCATAAAAATTAAAATAATGATTTAGCAATATATTTATAGCGAACTACACTAATTTGGTATATTTTTTTTAATTAAGTTTCGATTATGTAGGAAGTAATTGAACAAACAACTATGCTATGTACATAGTTTAAAAAAAAAAAAAATATTATACCAAGGATTCCACTACCAGAATGGGACAAGGGATCATCCATTTGTGTTTCTCAAGCAGAGTGCCGGCTAGTTTTTATGTTTGAAACTTTGATTGAGTGTGTATGCGTTTGTGGTTTTTGTTTATTTTATTGTTGCTATATTATTTTGTTGGAGGTCACCTGCTCCAATAAACTTTTTTGTTTTGTCAAGTTCCTGCCAAGTATTAAATAAGAGAACTCAAAGCCAGATTCTCTTAGGGAAGCAACTACCAAGAAATAATCAACCATGTTACTCGAAATATTAAGTTATGACGACCACATATGATTGATTTAAGCTTACATTTAGTGGCACCGTAGACCCCATTGAGGCGGTATATATGGATTTTAAAACACGATTGATTATTTAAAAACTTAAGACACGTGCTGAATTCATATCACCTAAGGTAACTCAAATTTTGAGTTTAGATCCGGAGTGTCCGATCTGTTTTAGCACAAATATTAAAGGGATTTCGGACATTTTAACTCAGACCGGAGTGTTCCAGATTCTAATCACATTTGTATCTCCATTATGAACTCAACTCTAAAATCTATCGGATTAGCTTCAAACAACGAATCCAAACCATTGAAACTCATCTATCTTACGAGTCATGTGTCTATTAAATTAATTTTGTATATAGTCAAGTGATAAAAAAACGTTCAAAAAAATAATGCATTTTGCATTTTTGTCGTTCAAATTTGTAATTAGTACAAGTACTTATAACTTTTAGCTTTCATTATAAAATAAAATTTCACTACAACAACTTATTTAGCCCTCCAATCTCAATTTTCTGTCCGAGTAATGTTCGTATTTGCGTGCGCAAAATGCCATTAATTGTCTTTGGTCAATCCAAGTTGCGATCATTTATTTGCGTGCAGAAAGTACCATTAATTCCGATCACCACAGATTTCATATTTCCATCCCACAATTAAAATTTTCTAGTAACCCTCCTATGTCTGAACAACTTAATTACATAGTACACCTTACTCAAATATCAATTTTCAATGCAAGACATGAATAATTATGTATATGGTCGTTTGTTGAAAGCATGATGTGACGAACTACCAAATCACATATTGACAAGAAAGAATTAAATAAAGAAAATAAGGCATATTTGATTATTGGTGGTGTATCTCCAATCTGCCATGCAACGCCTTGAAGAAACGCTTAAGCGCCACCATTCAAATACCTAGAACTTAATAATTGATTATCCACATACCAATACCCCATATATGGACAAATTTCCATGTGATGCCTGCATGTTTGATTTATTTCTCTCATATATATCCTAACCGTAAAACTAAATTTACAGCGAAAATTAAAGAAATTCATAGAAATAAAATATCAAGAATTCCACTACAATAATGAAACAGTATCCGCGAAAGTAAAAAGTGACTATCCGCGAAGGTGTTCCTTTCCTCTCCAGTAGCTCCAACTGCTAGTCTGCAACTATCCTTTTCTACGTTATATCCATGGATCCATTTCACTATCGATGGACAGTACACATTTGAATCGCTAGTTTGGGGACCTAGTCTTTAGTGTATCGTTCTTACTTGTTACGCTTTTCAATTGGGCTGTCTAAAGGCCCATATTGTATTCTTGTTTTTTTTTTTTTGAAATTATTCTCTGGCCTAGTCCATATTCCTGTTATTTTTTTTTCCTCGCTTTCATTTGACTACGTTAAATAATTCTTTAACGGTATTCTTCAATTTTGAATTTGCGGTTGCTAACAAAGGAATAATTGTAGCTACAAGAATATATTTTATTTACAAGGATAAAAATGATTATTATCGACGAGAATATCCGCAAGAATACTGACATAATTAATTAATTTTCAAGGCTTAGTTTTCCTATGATTCATAATGTTATTGTAGAATAACATTATACTTACACCGAAACGGTTAATCAATTTTGAAACTAACCCTGAAAACAACTAACAGTTTGGCTCAATATGGCTACATTCTTTGTACAGGTGGATAGCCATAAACTGTATGACAAAATGCCTCAGTGAACAAAATTAAGACAAGATTTTTTAATTATTGTTGATGATGTAAACCATGGTAAAAATGTTTCTTATCTTGCTTGCTTTAGATTATATTTATCTCAACATTGAAGCACAGTTATTAACACACAATCTCAGTTAACGGACCTGAATAAACCTCAGGAAAAACAAATATAAAAAAGAAGTTTTATTTTGAGCAATTAGACTAAATTGGAGAGATTAAACTATGGCCTCTAGTTGTGGCGTTTCTAGAAACCTGTATCATTTATTAATTTGGAGCCCATACATTACAGCTTTTGATTGTCATATAACACAAAAGAATACATAAAATTCAAGAAGGATTAAATAAATAAAATACTTCCCTGTTTGTTTTATCTTCCCGGCCTCATCATATGAATCAAATTTTGTATAGGAAAAAATTGAGGTGCAAAGCTTATGGAATTGAACCCCCTAGCAAGGTACTACATTTGCTTTTTATTTCTTGTTTCTTTTGGTCTTATTTAGTTTTACTATTAAGTAATTTTGATAGTTGGTCTCGTTTTGGTGCACTCACATCTGAATGTAAACTACTGATAAATAGGGCAAAGTGATTTTTAGTTTAGCAAGGGGCTTGGCTGCATTAGTGAGGGTCAATCAAAGTTTATTATTTGCTCATATCTCAATTTATATTTTGTATATATGCCAACATTGTAATGCTTGCTTGAATAATTTCATGCCAGGTGGCCACTGTAGACAAGTTCCAGCGGCAACAAAACAACTTCATCCTGCTTTCCTTAGTGCGGACCCGGTTTGTGGGACACCTACGTGACATCCGCCGATTAATCGTGGCCATGTCGCGTGCTCGACTGGGGCTGTACGTGCTCTGTCGGTGGGCCCTTTTTGAGCAGTGTTTTGAGTTGCAACCCACCTTCAGACTCTTATTACACAGGCCAGACAAGCTCGGTTTGAACTTGCAAGAGACAATGCCTTTTATTGATCGGCCGGTTGGAGTAACCGGCATGGTGCGGTTTGTGGAGGGGGTTCAGGATATGGAACAGATTGCCAGTTTTAGAATGCATGAGCTCTATCAGGTACTTTATGACGGTTTAGTCATATGCATATTACAGATCGTTCGTACTATGGATTCATATCTTCGTTTTCAAAGTCCAATCAGTTGTGAACCGTTCAATCTGATCTCCGAGTGAAAATGTACTTGGAGACCAAATTTTACATTTTTTTATTTTTTTTTACTATCTTTTTAGATAGATAGAAAATTATTTGTTCCAAAGATTCGGGACCATCCTAAATTAGTGAATTTCTACCTATAAAAAAATAGTAGAAAAATTCTAAAAAAATGTAAAATTTGGTCTCCAAATACTTTTTTATATGGATTCTGGCCGTAGGGTGATTTTGTTCAATTAATGGTGAGTGTCACAAAATAGCTTGAAAATTTTGACAAGAAATGGTGGTTATTCTTTATAATTTGGCGAATTGCTCTATAACCCGTGCTTGCCATGTGTATGTACCATATGACCTTAAATCTTTTCTGTCATTTTTTTAAGATGCAAATGATGAACGAATACAGACCAGTTGAGGAGTTACCTGACAACCAAAATGGTACTGACGAAGCGGTTCCCACAGAGAACGGGGTTCAAGATGTAGAGATGCCCCTTGTTCCAGTGGGGAACCCGAACCCGAACCCGATTCTGCTAACGTCGCACAAGAAAATGATGCTTCTGCTGATTATAGAAAATTGGAAGAATGAATTTTGTAACCATTTTATTTGTTCTTCTGAAATTCGAGCAGAGAAAAGAGGGGGCTGCAGAGCAGGTGGGACCCACAGCAATATTTAGCCGTTTTTGATTGAGGCGAGACGATTGATCAAGGATTTGTATTTAGCTCAGGTTGAGGGGATTTTTGAATCTTTTATAGCTTGTTAGTTGTAACTTTAGGCATTGCTGAGATACTGTGCACAAATATTTAGCCATTTTTGTAGCTTATAAATGGATACTGTTTTTAATTATCAATTGATTGTTTAAAGTACACGCAGGCCAAAAAAATAAACAATTTTCTTATTTTTTTATAACTCATTCTATCAACGAATGAGAGAAATGTTAGTTAATAAAGCTTTCTGAATTATCATAATGGAAATTTTGAATCAATCAGAGGCTTTATAATTATAAAGTTGATAATGCAAGTTAAGCATTAGCATGAGTATCAGTTACACAACATCTTATACAACACGCTGGCCCTTATTATTTTGGGCTTGTGCGGTTTGTGGGCTCAGCCCATTAGGTTACTTTCAAATTTGATTTCCGACATTACTTTCAGATATATACAGAAGTTCAACTAAGTTGACGATACTATTTATAGAGTGAGGCTACGGTGTTATGTATAGCGCACTTCGGTTTGTATTACGGATGCATATTTTAATTTTTAAAGTTCAAACATTCGATATGTATCACTCAACATGATATCTAAATGAAAATGTATTTGGTTGTCAAATTTTACTTTTTTTTTTACTATTTTTTTTTAAATATGTACAAAATAACTTAATCTAAAGATTTTAGATCATCCAAAAGTAGTGATTTTCTCTCTATCTAAAAAAAAATAGTAAAAAAAATGAAAAAAATGTAAAATTTGGATTTCAACTACATTTTCATATGGAGATCATGATTAATGGTTCGGATTGACTACTTAGACTTTGAGAATGAAAATATCAATCCGTAGTACAGACTGAAGTGCGCTATGCATAGTACCGTACTCCATATTTTATCTACCAGTAATAATCTTATATTATTCCGATTTTATTAGACCGTCTGAAACAACGTGGTCAAACATTGTTGGAAAGGAGTCAGGATCCTTGGGTTAATTTAAATTTTGAGTTAAGATCAAAATCATGACCAATTCGATTCGAGGTGAAATACAGACCCTTTAATATTTGTACGAATGGGATATGAGTTGTCAGTTATAATTTAGTACGAATCCCAAAATAGATCTCTATATTCAAATTTTAAATTAATAGCATTGTTGGCACCGTCGTCATATATTTAATATGGGTCGGCAGCTCATTTTACCGAGTTCGATATCTGTGGAGATACTCGCTTCAAATTAATAGCATGCATAGATCATACCAAACAAAACATTTAATAATGCTAGCAAATCCGTTTGTCAGCTCGGATGGGGGAGAAATTCCGATTAAAATGTTGAACGTTCTCAATTTAATCATGGGATTCCTCATTGAATCGTCGAAATTTCTTAATAAATCTTGAACATATATAATTTATTTTTTCAGTCGGTGAAGAGAAGGATAAATTTTTTCACTAAAATAGACTTTTCTTTTGAAGCATCAGTTATCTTTGGAGGTACTCCTCTCGATAATACATTTATTCATAGTCATAATGAATTCATGTACAACACATTTATAAAAGTGTCCCTGCTACATAGATTAGAAAGCTAGTACACAACTTAAAACACTTCTTCATTCCTAACTCACTCTAGAATTTAATATCTACATAAGTTGTGAAATTTCACATTACATTTATCGATTATGCTATTTTTTTTAATTATAGTGACATACACATTTTATTAATAATGAGTATTTGTGCGGCATCGTCAGCAAACATTTTCGTATATTTTGTAACATAGTATTTTCGTTGTAGGAATGATATTTTATTAGAAGAATTATAAATGTTCTTGTCTTTGACAGGAAACATAAACAAAAAAAAATATTTCATAAAATAATAATCAATAAAAAGTTACATATTAAAGAAACAATATTCAAATGATAAGTGTAACAATTGTAACTAATTAAAAATTATTGTAAAAACCTATAATATAATCAATGAGAACCCGAAAAATTATTTAATTCACTGAAAAATTAATTTAAGTAATTTGAAATTATTCTTGTAAAACAATAGAAATTGGGAATATTATCTTATATTTTCTTATAGTTCAGTTCAGCACAAAACTTTAAATAATTATTTAGCAAAATATTCAAAACAACAAATTTATAGCGAACTCCACTAATTTAGTTTATTGTTGTAATTAATTTTCGATTATGTAGGAAGAAATTAAACCCCATTTGATTGAACAATAAATTTTGCATCTTAAGAATAAGAAATACAAATTCTGTCCAAAGAGGAATGCATTAATTTCTGATAACTTCATAATTGGAAAAATAGTGAAAAAGTAGTATAAAAATATTTTAAAAATTAATCCTGTCAACAAATATTACTCGTATTCAAAATGATATACATATATTTTTAGATGATTTCTACAAAAAAATAAAAAAATACTTAGATTTATAGAGATTGAAATTACGAAAATAATGGAAGAAATTATAAAGAAGCTAACAAAATATACAAATTATTCAACATTTATCCTATTTTACTTCTAATAATCATAAAAAAAATAACTCCTTTGCAATAAGTACAATTACAATTATAAAAAACTGAAAGTACATAACAATAGAATATTAAACCTAGCAACCATGACAAGGGGCAAGTATGAAAAGTTGAACTGCCCGGGAACAACAAACTGAAAATAGGGATAAAATAAAATTAAAAGTAGACTCAAATCTGACCGTTCATCTTCTTGCTGCATTTTTTCGTGTAGTCTCTTTTATTGTGGGTCATATTCCCTGCTCAACATATTTCATACAATAATTAAGAGTAGTTAATTAAATTACAACAAAATAATAAAAAAATGATGACAAATGAAAATAAAGTCTTGCAGCCATGCAAAGTAATATGAACAGATGGGATATGATGACAATCGAAAACTGCAAAAAAAATATAACAACAAATTAAAGATGCATGAGATTTTACCTTATACGCACAGATGGGATATGCTTAATTTTGTGTACATCTTTTCCTTGCATTTGCATACCTTCCCAGAGATCATGTGTGGGACCATATACTGTTAGTTCCTGAAGAGTCCGCACGTTTTGTAGCTCGGGAAGTACGTGCAGCTCATCACAATAACCAATTTGGAGGTGACGAAGGATGGGCATAGCTCCCTCTTTTATCTCCCAGTGATGTAGGTTGGGCAGCCCTTCAAGCTTCAGTTTTTCGAGGTTAGGAAACCCTTCGGCTGAACAGATCAACTCTGTTCCCACATATGAGTTCCTATATAAATAAAGTATCCTGAGGCTCTGCAGCCTCTCAAATATGGGCATTGGATCTTCCTGGAGTTGAGAACCTACGAGCTGCAATTTGGTGAGGTTTGTTGGGAACATCTCAACACTTGGAACACATATATTTTCTTCCCAACCTCCATTGAGAACTAGTTTTTGTATCTTCCCATGACAAGGTAAGTCTTTTGTGCCACCAAATGGTAGCCACCCATCTATTCCAATACTTAGGTAGACCAACTGCTCTGTCCTTCTCAGCACACTCTTGAGGTTTGGCCACTCTTTTATAGCCCTTCCTTTATCTACTGTACCTCCAATGACAATCACTAACGTACGCAAGTTGATACAAAATCCTAATTCAACAACTGATTCTATCTTTATCCCATTCCTAATTGTTTGTAGATTTGTATGCTTATTCCATTTTAATGGTAAATCGAAATATACGATACCATATACATGTCTTAGAGTTGGGATTACGACATCACACAAATCTAGTGTTTTTTCTCTATTATTTACAACCGATCCATTCAAATCAATGGTTTCTAGATTATAGAAGGAAAACTTCTTAAATATATCTTGTGGAATAGAGCAGCCTATTAACCCCAAGTACCTCAAGTGTATCAAGCCCTTCGGCCATTGTCTCCGAGTAAATGTGGTCATATCAACACTCTGCAAGGTTAACACTCTAAGTAATCTAAAGCCACTATAATTTAGTAGTCCAAAGCCACTATTATTATCTGAATACTGCCCAAAACCAAAACAGAGTAAAGAACGAGTGTTTTCTGAATAAATGCCATTCTCCGTGGGAGTGCAAAATTGCAGTGCCGCACGGCGTGGCTTGATGGCAGCTAGGTTGTTAACATCTTCTTTTGAGAATACAGTGAAGAAGTTCTCATCCTTAGCTTTCCGCATAGCTAGGTCCCGTAGAAGATCGTGCATACTGCAGTATTTGCAGTAGCCATTCCAAGATTTTTTAGTAACTTGAATCAAGCACCTACAACAGTATTTTTCGTACAAATTGACATCAAAGAAGAATGGAAATATTTGTTTCTGAATAAGTAGGTATTTCTTAAGTCAAATTAATGAAAAATAACAAACGCTCCAATATATCTTTCATCCGAAGAAAGTTTATATAAATGATGAATGCTTGGTTATATTTATATAGGTATTCCTCAACGATGTCCCGCTTATGATGTAGTGATAAAAATATAAAATATATTTAGACACCTCAAAATGCTGAAATTATTATTTTTAAATCTTTTGTACTCGGCTAATATATTAAGTTGCATATAAATTTGTTTTGAGTCCTATCTCTAGATCAATCCGACACATTGATCTTCTCTCCTCTTTCTCGTCTCTAGATTAATTTGCACTATAAATTGTTCTATATAGATAAAATTGAAAATATATGTTGGTATTGCTTGATGGTGAAGCAATTAATTAACAATATGGCTGTTTTCTTTTATTTAGATAAATGACTACACATAATACTAATGGCAATAATTTGTTATTTAGATAGTAGTACGGAAATATTTGTCGATAGGCTCTGTACTGTACGCTTTTGTTACAGTCAATTAATGTATTTTCCTGAGGTGGCACCTCATGATAGTAATGCTCTCTTAACTGCTAAATTAAATTTTGTTAGTATACCTAGCATACGTGTGCTGAGTGGGACCGGGTCGGACCGGAATCAGGTGTGCGAGTTACGTGCAGAAAACCGGAATCGGTTATGTGCGAGCATACGGACATATTTACAACAACATTTTTAGGGCCTGGTCGGACCGGAATCTGCCGGAGGCGAGCCGATTTTCCCGAGTTGACTCGGGTGTACGAGTTACGTGCATAAAACCGATAAAATTGATTGTCAATCGAAACAATCGGCCAAATTTCCTCTATTTCTCTTGCGTTAAGAGCAAAATCAAACTGTTTTGATGATTAAATCGAACCAATTTGTATTTTTCCATTGCCGTCGAAGAAAATTGGGGAAAATAGATGCGGCTACGGAGAAGAGAAGAAGGCTTAAAGTATTATAAAATGTTAAATAGACTGGGTGTACGTGAACTGTACTGTTTTATTTTGAGAACATAAATTGTTTCATCGTAGACCATGCTCATATTATATAGTTAAGTAGATCCGAACAAATTGATGTGTACAGCTGATGACACTCAAAAGTGGTTTTTTTTTTTTTATTTGACTAAAGGATGGGAGTATGGCCGTATCAGATTACTAGGTTAGATAATTGTTCTAAAAAATATAAAAGTAGAAATTAAAAATTTTATTTCTCTCTTGTAAATATTTGTTAGTATTATTATTTTCTCTACTTTATTTTAAAATTAAATAAATTTTATTTTTTAAGTAATTGCAGTACAAATATGATTGTTATCACATTAATGACTTTATTATTTAGCTCAATACAACAATATCCCCTTGTAATGCATGTATTATATTATATTAGTAGATTATTTGAGTATAATATTTTATCTTAGCACAATTTCTTGACAAATTACTTTTTTACCAAACTTTTACTATATTTTGGCTACAAAACAAGCTTATGCCAAAAAAATCCGAGTTTCCAATCCGATTCTTCCGATTCCGATTCCGAGTTTCAGAACCATGGTGTCAACAGATACGATAAGAGTTGAGTAGAAACATTTTTGTACCCGTACCCGTTACAAATTGTCTTCCTCCATATCTTATCCTTACCCAATACGAATTACCTTCTTTGTACTCTATTCTTATTCGTTATGGTTGTCGAACAACGAAACGGTAGCGGATAAATAATGGGTAGTGCCAATATAAAAATTATTTTTATTATTTACTAAATAAAACATTAAAATACATTCATTTCACACACATATATTTGTGTGTGTGTGTTTTAAAGGTCTTAACTTTATTTGAATTTGTTGGAATTTATTTATGTGTTTTAATGGTTAATTAAGTGTAACACTACTACAAAAAGTTGTTGGAGAATGGATATTCATTGCTCATTAATGAGTCCGGCTAGTATGATATCGGTGTCATATGACACTAATTCCAAAACCTACTATATAGATTTCAAATGACTAATTCAAACTGTTCAAACCAAATTTACTTTGTGAGTGATACGTTTACATGCAAAAAAATTATTTTTTCGAGTTATTTTAATATCAAGTCAAGCGGTCAAAAATATTGAAAAATGAATACATTAAAATTAACTCTAAAACTCTCACATTTTACCGCTTGACTTAATACTAAAGGAATTTGAAAAATATAATTTTTTTGCATGTAAATGCACAACTAATGAAGTAGATCGGTTTGAGCGGTTTGGATTCACCGCACTACAACAAAACTGGTCTTCAGCGACCGGCATCAGAGACCGGTTTAGTCGCCGGTCGCTGAAGACCCCCTCTCAGACAAAAAAAAAAAAAAAAGTCGTTTTCGGCGACGACCCCTTCAGAGACCGGCGATATTACCCTTCAGAGACCGATTTGGCCCGGTCGCTGAAGGGTCTCAAGGTAAAAAATCCCGCGGCATAATATCTTTTCTCTCTGTCTCCTCTCCCGCGCGCAGTTTAGGTTAATTAGCCCAAAAAAAAAACGAGCGGGAAACCGCGCCGCCCGAAGCAGCACCATCCGAACTCTCACTGGAAGACCCCGACGCTGATCCTCGACCCCGACACCGCTCTCTGACCCGCCTCTCTCTGACCCCGACCCCGCTCTCTAATCCCGACCCGCTGGAAGATGGCGCCTCCTCTGTACGACCTTGCGCCGGGGGAAAGTAAAGTATCACTCCTCTCTTCTCTTCACTTCTCTTTCTCTCTACCGCTCCTTCTCTGTGTTTTTCTGCTACACCGCTGTAATGGCGCCTCCTCTGTTCTTTGATTCCTGTAATGGCGGCCTTAATTTGCATTGTTTTCTTGGTAGGTTGAGGAATTGTGCATTTGTAGATTTTAAGGACGAGGCGACAGCAAATCATGCACAGTCTCAATTAAACAGGTAATTCTCTATCAAATGCAATTTTATTGTCTTAATTGTAAATTGATGGTTAAGTTGGGATAAATTGAGGTCGTTTAAAAAAATTGTACCTTTTGCTGTTGGATTGAGGCTTAAGAAATTGGTTTTAAATTAATTCAAGGCTTCTATGAATCAAAACAAATTAGCTGCTGGATCTGAGCCAATTGCTTGTGGTATTTGGTGAGAATATGTTTTTGGTGAGAATATGTTTCGATTTGGGAAAAATTTGATCGTCTCACATGAGTTGTTGATTTTCTCGGTGAGTCGGAGGAATCAGTCAACCAGCCGGCGGTTCACCCCCGCCTCGATTCAAGCTTCTCCGGGGAAAGCGAATCTGGTAAGTGGTAACTGTGGATCGAACATAACCTTTTTTGTTTCTTTAAATAAATCAGTGTATGGCATTTATGCTCACAGCTAATTTTGCTTAATTCTCTTATTTTTGGTCAGGGAGTACTCGAGAGTTATATCGGTGTGAAAATGTGCTAGAGAGTTATTTTTGGTCAGGGAGTACTCGAGAGTTATTTTTGCTTAATTCTCTTATTTTTGCTTAATTCTCTTATTTCCAGTGGCAGGCTTTTACTAGTGCCAGTTTGATTAACAGTATACTGTTTACTGGGATGCTGTTAAAGCACCTTACTTAATAAATCTGTGTTAATAATTTAGGTATGTAACTCATTATTAAGCTTTGATTGTCATTCTTGTTAAAGCACCTTACTTAATAAATCTGTGTTAATAATTTAGGTATGTAACTCATTATTAAGCTTTGATTGTCATTCTTGTTCATCTGCCAGGGACACTGGTGAGGAGGGTGTTCTGAGTACTCTATGGCAGAGATATGACCATACTATGGACAAGGTACTTAGTACTTACAAATAACATAGGTTAAATTGATACCAGTTGGGTTTTAACATTGAAATATTCCACTATTAATCTGCATTACCAAGGTACTTGTACTGGGCAGAGTTAGGTATGTATTACTATGCTCAATACAAGTAACTGACTATCCTCTCAAGTATCTTTCTGAAAACATGATAGATTATCACTGCCCCTTCACATAGACCTTTTTTCAAAAATTCCAGCTGTGCCCTTTTACACACTTATATTCTAAGATAAGTATTCAAAAGAACATTCTATGTAGAAAGATAATGGATCGGCAGTTTGGGTACATTTTGAACCGGTCAGTTTATTCTTCATGTTAAAATATTTATTCTTCGTATTTACAGGTCAGCTGGCTCAGAAGTACAATGATTATTTGAATATTTGCTTGGATATTTGTGTGTTAAAATATTTATGTGTTAAAATATTTGCTTGGATATCTGTGTGTTAACATATTTGTGTGTTAAATGATTATTTATGTGTTAAAATATTTATTCTTTGGATATTTGCTTGGATATTTGATATTGGATGTCGTATAAGTATTATTGTTCAATTGTTTGCATGTGAATTGTTTGTGAATTATATATTTGTCGATCGAAAACGACGACGGTGAATTGTATATTTGCTTGTGAATTATGTTTTCATTGCTTGGATATTTGATATTGGATGTCGTACCAATTGGGAAATAGAAAAATAACAGAAAAAGCATAAAAAAAAAATAAAAAAAAACCTTTTGCTACCGATTTTTTACCATCAGCGACCGGCCAGTCGGTCTCTGATGATCTTGCGCCACGTCAGCACGAAGCATCAGCGACAGAACAAATCGGTCGCTAAAGGGGTCATCAGCGACCGGCGCCTGACCCTTCAGCGACCGGTGACGTCAGCGAGGTGGTCATCAGCGACGAAGCATCTGCGTCCGAGTCATCTGCTACCGATTTCGGTCATCAGTGACCGGTACACCCATCAGCGACCGGCGAAAAACCCTTCAGCGACCGATTTGGCCGGTCGCTGATGGGTATGTCTGCTGTAGTGCCGTTTGAAGTCGATTCGATAGATTTTGGAGTTGGTGTTATATATATAGGTTGAAATGACACTGATATTGTACTAGTTGTACTCCTCATTAATATATATAATATATATAATATATTTTTATAATTATCTGATCGAATAACGGATACGAAATAGGTCTTACCCGTACCCTTATCAGTTTAGTAACAAAAAAAATCTTTATCCGTACTCGTACCTGATAAGTTTATGTAACAAAACTTACACATATCCGTCTTATTGAATACGGTATGGATAGGATAAACAGATAAAAGATGCCATTGACAGTCCTAAATATTTTGAGTCAAGCAACGTGAGGTGATGACTTTTGTTTTTTTATGGTATGGTTTTCACATTATTTTTTATTTCCTTACTTTTTTGTTTTATGATTCAAAATAATATCTAGAAAAATATGACTTTTAAAGTAATTCAATCACAGTTCGTGATATCAGACGTGTAGTTATATACCAATTTGAGATTTAAATATTTTTAAGCGATATGAGCAAATTTGACAAAAGCTCCATATTTTGCTTTATTAACTTCCTTTTTAAGCAAAGTGCAGTACGGTGAAAATCAAAATTTTCTCTTACCTCAGCGTTGCCCGAAATAAAAATATATATGTTGTTAAAACAGCATGTGATTTTCAATAAACTAACTAAAACTAACTTGTTGTTTTATACGAAAACCGGTCTTCAGTCTATTAGCAAAATAAAGTGTTGTGTAGAAAATTGCAAGTTCTAAATCCGGATAGAAGTATTATTTATTTATATTGACATTTTGAAGATAAAAATCTGCAGACATATCACCAAAGCTAATTAGCCAGTACGTACGCACTTATTATTATTATTTTTTTTTTTTAAATATCGGACTATCTTAGTGATTCACTCTTTGAACTTTTTTTGTCGGTTATGAATTTCTATATCTACTATTATGTCTTGTTTGGATGAAGGGCAGAGAATGCATGAGTAAGACAAGAGAGTGAAAAATCATTATTAATTTTTTTATTATTGAAAATTCAATAGATGAGTAAGGGTTTCTTTGAACTTACTGTAATTTTTTAAGTTTATTTTTTTACTCTTCAAATTATAGTGAAATGGAAGAAGACAAGATCAATTAAATAAGATGAGGAAAAAACATAGTAACTTACCTCATATCCTTCACCTCATGCCAACTAAACGTGTTGTTAGTTATTGCACATGTAGGTGTCGTCCTTATTTATTTTATTATTAATTTTGGTTAGTACGTATGCAGATTCCTTCCTCGTTACAATTAAACTCTATATGAATATATTATTGTAATTTAAAAAAAAAATCTTAGTAAAACAATAATATATTTGTTTAGACTAAAGGTAAGCTTAAGTGCCACCCATGTCCTTGACTCTAGCATATGTCGATATCAAACTTATAACCATGTTCATGGCAATGATGCAACGTTATATCTAGTTCTGTGAAACATTGACAAACAATAAAATATCTATTTTTAAATCTTTTGGTAACAAATAATTTGTTGCCTAAAAGTCTGTAATTGTGTTTCCACCAATTCTTCAAGAATTAATGATGATATACGTAAGTTGTGAAAAAACGCTGCTAAAAAAATATTCTGTTATCTTTTTATAAAGTTAAACTTGATTTTAATTCCTTTCAGTGAGAACCAGAACATTATACATACTGAGCACATTTAATATCTCGCAAAGTGGGACATGGAATCATGGATGCAACAAAGAAATACATATATAAGGAAGCTTTTGTTTGCATAATTACTTCTCTTTCAGTCTCCTTCGTAACTATATGTTATATTTGGAGATGAGAGAATTTCTGACAAATTATTTCTATGAGGTACAATACTTGACCTTTATGCATTAAAAGAGTTATTAAATTTGGTGTGAATGTGATGAGATTGGGCTGGGCCAAAAACACAACAGGACTTGTTATATACTTGATAAGTGCCATAAAAATACAACTGAGAAGAGATGTACCTTTGCACTAGCTCTTGAAGGCATTTCTCAGCTCTGTCCTCTATTGTTCCAGCGCCATCTTTCGGTATCAATCCTTCAGCCATCCACATTCTTGTAACGTGCTCTCCCGAAATCTTATAATCCTCGGGGAAACAAGCAAAATAAAGAAAACATGGTTTGAGTTCGTAAGGCAAGTTTTCATAACTCATGGCTAGGACCTGTGAGCACTTCTTCCCATCTTCGTCGTGCCAATCCATGGTTTCCTCCATTGTTCTCCAGGCAGTGTAGTTGCGCTTTCTCCTTGACAGGATACCGCCTAGCACAACTAATGCTAAGGGTAGCCCACCACTTTTTTTTGTTAATCTTTTGGCAACTTCCAAGAGATCAAGAGGGTAATTCTCAGGTTGTATAGGTTGTTGGAAAGCCTTTCTGAAGAGGAGAGCTAGACTCTCATTGGAATTTAGGTAACTGAGTTGATACGGTTCTGTATTGCAATCTGCCGCGTTAGCAATATCTTCGAATCTGCTGGTAATTATTATGCGACTCATATTGTTCGGATCAGGTATTGCTATTTTCAGTTGCTCCCAAACATCAGTCCTCCACACATCATCTAGAATAATTAAGTACCTTTTGTCTCTCAAGGTGCTCTTAATTTTCACCGGTAAATCATCATCTGTCAAAGGTGGATTTTGATTTCTCATTTCAGGCTCGATTGAGTAAAGCATTTCTCTGAAGAGATCATTTATATTGAACTTTTGGGAAATGGACAGCCATGCGAGACGATTGAATTGGCCCTCCAACTCCACGCTGTTGTTAAAAGAAATGAATGTGTTACATAAAAAAAAAAAGCTTCAGCAAGAGAAATTTTTATTGGAGATCTGATCTATGATAACTAAATTGATAGATTATTTATATGTCATTAAGAAATAAGATATAGGAGAAAAAAGTCTTAGGACTGTGGTGGTTACCCAAAGATCCA
This sequence comes from Carex parvula, assembly GCA_025461045.1. NCBI lineage: Eukaryota > Viridiplantae > Streptophyta > Magnoliopsida > Poales > Cyperaceae > Carex > Carex parvula. Next base: position 8,050 of record JAJGRW010000647.1, on the reverse strand, counting down.
GAGTTCGAGGAAACAATTACAGATTTTGTTGAACGAACTGGCTGGATTTTGTTCATCATTAAATTAAAAAAACGTATCAGGTTGCTCTAGGTAATTAATAAATCATGATAAAATCTCCCAAATTTTACCAGATTAGATCGAAGAATTGATGTATTTCATCACTTCTTGATCGAAGAAAGGATCAATCATCAAATTTGGACAGTTGACTTCATAACAACCAGTTGGTTTCAGATTTAGCAATTCTCTTGTTATATTTATATTCAACAATATTTATGCACTTTATAAAAAAACATGGGTTTAAAAGAGAGAACATGCACCTTTTGTATACTTTTTGGGCTAGGGTCGTCTTGCCTAGGCCACCGGTACCCACAATGGAGAGCACCATGCGCCTTGAAATGCTTGTATCAAGCAGCTGGTTGATTATCTTGTGCTTGTCATCCTCAAGCCCAACAACTTCTGAGTCATCAAAATGAAAAGGTTTTGTCGGCCGAAAAGATTGTTGGTGCTGACCATTTTCTTCACTACCAGCACCAAGATCGTTAATTCCCAAGCCGATTCGATGCTCGTAAATCGTTTTGAGTTCTAGAGTGATTTCTTCAAGCTCGCCACTCAGCTTCAGCTTGTTATAGGTTCTTTTTAACCCCATTGGAATTTTACTGCACCAGTGGGAACTTTTTTGACGGTTTTCTTCAATCTCAACCAAGAAGGTATCAATCACATCTTCTATTCTGTGGGCCATCTGTCTGATCTGGTTAACCCACTCTTTTACTGATTCATCTCTGTTACACTTGGAATCGGCATCTCTTAGATAAGCTTTGATGAGGCCAAGCTGGAGCTGCATCTGATTGATCTGCCCACTCACAGCGTGCAGTTCCTGAGCTTTCTTCAGCAAAGCATCAGCAAGCTTTTGCCACACATAGCCAACAGCTGACTCTGCCATGTATTTTTTTTCTGGTTTTTTCTTGGGGTGGGTGGGGGGTTGGGTTCAAAGTGAATTAGCTAACAAGGGGTGGGTGGGGGGTTGGGTTCAAAATGAATTAGGGTTGTTCGCGGGAATGATTGGTAGAGCAGCTTGAGTGGATATATATAGGGAGTATGATGGAGTGAGCGAAGTCAAAGGAATCTGAACTCTAAAGGGGAGGAGAGGACGGGCCGGGTCACATGGGCAAATTAAAAAGGGAAAAATTGTTGTGTACCCATGCAAATTTTCAAAATAGCCAATTTCCCCATGAAAACATGATAATATCCAAAATTGACGACCGGCACCAGCCATGGCGAGTGCCTCTTGTATGGCCTCCACGGCGAGTACCTATTGTACGGTCTACCCTGTACACCGCTGCTGAGGTGTCGCCCATGCGCGACTACACCTTGATCTTAGTCTCTCCTCCTTTTCCATGAGTTCGTTCAAAAACTGTTGGGTTTCGTTGGAGAGGATGAAAAAGAAATCTCCAATCTAATCTTAATTAGTTGTTTAATTATAATTTATCATGTTATTTAAACCAGACCATATAAGCTGGTGATTTATTATTACAGATGTATGTTCAGAATTTGAACAATTTCAGTTTTATCCCAATTTTATCGTTTCTTCGAATTTCTGTCAAATTTCTCAAAATTACTTCAATTTCTCTGCAATTCTTATGTTTTCCCATACAAGCCACTTGAAATTCCCTCTAAATTACCGTGCAAGGTAGCCTAGCCACGACAATACGTCATTTGAGTATCAGAATTTGTTTCAATTCTATTTAGTTTACTATTGATCCTAGTATACACTGGACAATGACAAGTAGAAAAAGAGGAGGGTATATTTGTCAATTTTATTTTTAAAATAACTAAAATAAAAACTAAATAAATAAAAGGGGATAGAAGAAACGATGTTAAATTTTTGTGGGGATATTGGATATTATGATGTTTTTATGAGGAAATTGCCTATTTTGAAAGTTTGCATAGGTACACTAGAAATTTTCCCAATAAAAGAAGTTTAAAAAAAAACTTCTATGTTGCAACTTTAATACTGGAGAGAGTTACATGGGCAAATAAAAAAAGTTTCTTTTTCAATGAATTATTGGATTGACTATTTGTGCAATTTATCTCTTCCTCAAAGTAACTTGTGAAGTTTCTTTGTCAATGATCTCGAATAACTACATGTTATATTATTAAGCATGCTTGGACAGTTGGACAAGAAAGGTTAAATTAATTGAGAAATGTGGTTACCGAGGGAGTAGATATCGGGAACATGTGGCCTCCTTATTATCTGGGATTCAATTCCAACTGTCGAAATTAACTATGGTATAGAACATCCGCGCGTATCGATGTTTTTGCAACGAAACATCAATGCATTGTTTTCACAGATTAAACGGTCATAACTTTTGATAAGATACTCCGATTTAAATGTTTAACCCTAATTTAAAAAGCTCAAGAACAGACAGAGAGCGTGGTGCCTGGGGCGTAAGCCGCCGAAAGCCGACATAATTAAAATTGAAAAAAAATAAAGTCGTTCAGGGCCTCAAAGCTCGAGTTGATATTTTTGATTGGTCATTGAGGGTCTCAAAACTTCAGTTGAAGTTTATGTTTCGAGAATTTTGAAAAGTAATGTTATGTTATTATGTTTGGATTTCTGAATTATTTTTTATGTTGTGGATAAACTATCGGAAATTTTTTTGTGCGAGATCTTAGTATTAATTTTCTAAAAAAAAAAATCTTCCATCAGAAGCAGAATAAAAATTTTCCTATTATTTTGTAAATTTTCTTGTTCTTTTGCAAATTTTCTTAATGTCTATTTCCCTACTAGTTAAAGTACTAACACATCTTGGAAGCTAGATTCTAAAATTATTGATTGGAGAAAGTTCACAAGTCTGTTTGTTGGGGCTAAATTCAAACTATTATAGAAAGCCACTCTAATAATATGTCATTTGACTTCTTCAAACAAATAATAAGTCATTTGAGTATCTTAATAGTTTATCATTAGCGCTAATATTTAAGTTTGAACTTTTCATTTTTGTAAATTTTCTACGAAGAAAGTAGTAGGATAATGAATTAAGAGGAGGGTTCAATAGTATTATATGTTCGGTTGAACTTTTAGATAATTTACAAGATTATGATTCTATGATTCGGTATTTTCAAATATCAATATCATTTTTTTAATTTTATTAATAAAAAATTAGGACCGCAGATGTTTTTCAAAGTTTGAAGAGTCGATTTGTAGCGCTCAACATGATCTCTACATGAAAATGTGCTTGGATGCCAAATTTTACATTTTTTTTAACTTTTTATTATTTTTTTAAATAGGTACAAAATCACTTGATCCAAAGATTATGGACCATCCAAAAGTAGTTATTTTCTATCTATTTAAAAAATAATAAGAAAATTCTAACAAATGTAAAATTTGGCCTCCAATTAGTGCGGTTTCTAACAAATGTAAAATTCGGATCGACTATATATTTAGACCTAAAAAATGAAGAAATAGATCTTTAGTACGGACTTATGTGCGCTATGCATAGTACGTAGCCTTACTCTAAATATATACCAGAACTTTTATTTATGATTAAAAGTAAATAGTAATAATTATATAATTTTGCCTCACTGAGAAAAATCAAAGTTAGCAGATAAGGGAACAATTGAATGTATGGACAAGCAAGGAGGTAGATAAGTTAACAGATAAGTGATCAATTGAATGTATGGACAAGCAAGGAGGTACTACAAAAGGTTTCTAATAAATCTTGATGTGACTGTTGCTGAGCAACTCTTCAAGTCATATTCCAATTTTCCACCTGTGGAGCCCGCCACTAAATAATTTTTCCTCGAAATTTTTAGTTATCAAATTTCCAAGCTATTCCAACAAAATTTAGCCAGCCTTGGAAATTTTCTCATATCTATTCCAATAAAATTTAAACTATACAGATAACACTTTGATGTTTTCAGCTGCTGGTCCTGACTTTGATATGGTTCTAAAATGGGTTTTAGTTGGTTTTGAACAAATATCAGACTTGAAAATAAATTTTGATAAGTCTGAAATACTAGGTCTGAATTTAGATAATATGGCAACTCAGTATTTTGCTTTATGCAACCATACATATGTACATATGTACATGTTAGCAATAATGCATAAGTCTCTCAAAAATTTGATTAAAAAGATAGATAAAACTAAAAAATAAAATTATGTTGGATTCTTTTTTGGGTGGAAATTATATTGGACAAATAATATAAAGTTGTCATTTATCGAACAACTGTGCATCAAAATAACTAAAAAAAAAAAAAACTGGCAATGTCACCGGTTTGATTTTGATTCGAGATTTTTGAAAAGTAATGTTATGTTAATGTGTTTGGATTTGTGAATAATTTTTCATGTTGTGTAAAATTTCGGAAAAACTTTTATCCGAGATCTTAATATTTTTCTAAAAAATTATCTTCCATCAGAAGCAGCATTAAAATTTTCCTATTCTTTTGTAAATTTTCTTATTCTTTTGCAATTTTCTTATTGTCTATTTCCCTACTAGTTAAAGTACTAACACATCTTTGGAAGCTATATTCTAAAATTATTGATTGGAGAAAGTTCACAAGTCTGTTTGTTGGGGCTTAAATTCAAAATCTTATAGAAAGCCACTCTAATAATATATCATTAGCACTAATATTTAAGTTTGAACTTTTCATTTTTGTAAATTTTCTACGAAAAAAGTAGTAGTATAATGAATTAAGAGGAGGGTTCAATAGTATTATATATATGTTCGGTTGAACTTTTAGATAATCTACATAGTTCTATGATTCTATGATTCGGTATTTTCAAATATCCATATCATTTTTTTAATTTTATTAATAAAAAATTCGGACCGCAGATGTTTTTCAAAGTTTGAAGAGTCGATCTGTACCGCTCAACATGATCTCTACATGCATGAAAATGTGCTTGGATGCCAAATTTTATATCTTTTTGAAACTTTTTATTATTTTTTTAATTAAATTGGTACAAAATCACTTGATCCAAAGATTATGGACCATCCAAAAGTAGTTATTTTCTATCTATTAAAAAATAATAAGAAAATTCTAACAAATGTAAAATTTGGCCTCCAAGTACGGTTTCTAACAAATGTAAAATTCGGATCGACTATATATTTAGACCTAAAAAATGAAGAAATAGATCCTTAGTACGGACTTATGTGCGCTATGCATAGTATGTAGCCTTGCTCTAAATATGTACCAGAACTTTTATTTATGATTAAAAGTAAATAGTAATAATTATATAATTTTGCCTCACTGAGAAAAATCAAAGTTAGCAGATAAGGGAACAATTGAATGTATGGACAAGCAAGGAGGTAGATAAGTTAGCTGATAAATGATCAATTGAATGTATGGACAAGCAAGGAGGTAGATAAGTTAGCAGATAAGTGATCATTGAATGTATGGACAAGCAAGGAGGTACTACAAAAGGTTTATAATAATAAAATATATTCACCGCAAATCAATCTTGATGTGACTGTTGGAGAGCAACTCTTCAAGTCATATCCCAATTTTCCACCTGTGGTGCCCGCCACTAAATAATTTTTCCTCGAAATTTTTAGTTATCAAATTTCCAAGCTATTCCAACCAAATTTAGCAAGCCATGGAAATTTTCTCATATCTATTCCAATAAAATTTAAACTATACAGATAACACTTTGATGTTTTCAGCTGCTGGTCCTCATGACTTTGATATGGTTCTAAAATGGGGTTTAGTTGGTTTTGTACAGATATCAGACTTGAAAATAAATTTTGATAAGTCTGAAATACTAGGTCTGAATTTAGATAATATGGCAACTCAGTATTTTGCTTTATGCAACCATACATATGTACATATGTACATGTTAGCAATGCATAAGTCTCTCAAAAATGTGATTAAAAAGATAGATAAAACTAAACAATAGAATTATGTTGGATTCTTTTTTAGGTGGAAATTATATTGGAATCTTTTTAATGTGGTCCGCTCAATGATTAAAGTCAGATTGATCCCATTTTATATTCTGTAAAAAAGATTGAGATTTGAATCACTAGATTATATTAGGAGCCTAATATAATCTAGTGATTCAAATCTCAATCTTGTTTAAACTCTGCTCTATATATGACAAGAAAAATGGAAAAGGCAAAATCACCAGAGGTTGAAATAGCATCGATTCGAATTACTTGTCTAAAATTGAAGTGTAGTGAAAATGAAAATTGTTCTGTAATCATTTGTAAATATTGCAGGAATATCATCACAAGTAATTTTCAAATAACATTTTGATTTATAATATTTTTTCTGAATTATTTTTTTTAATTTTTTTACTGATTAAAATAGACATTTTTTACAATAAAAAAAACGGACCCTATAAACCGTAGTGTCCTCATAAAAAATATTCTTTCAACTATAACATCTGCAAAAAAAAAAAAAAATCACTAGGCTGCTAAGTCGCTCTAAAGTACAACTTTCATGCTATGTTTCGATATTTTTCGTAAACGATGGTACTTTTTTTTATTTTTTTTAAATGCTACAGACAAAATAAAATCAAATGTACCAACTTTCTTTGAAATAAGATCAATGTTTTAAATGCGGCCGCCTATGCAGTATGCTACCACGTTCAAAATTTCATGCAGTCACATATATACAGATTTAAATATGCAGCCGCATAATACTACATGCGAACTGTATATGTTGTTTATGTGGACACATAATGCTATATGGGCATTACCTTATTGGCTTATTATTACTCATAACTGTGGAAATTGATCGTGCGTATTGACAACTCATTTTAGAATCACTATATATATATAAGAAATTCATTTTGTCAATCAATTTTAAATGCTTATTTTCTATATACATGCAGTGACAAGTAATGTCTGGACAAAAGTGTTCTGTCACAACACACGTGTTCACGTTCTGTTAGGGAAGTAAGTTTGGAGCAAATTTATTGGATGGACTTCAAATGATGAATCCAAACCGTTGAAACCGGTCTACTTCGCGAGTGATGCATGTACATGCAAAATTTAAAATTTTTGAATTTATTTAGTACAAAGTCAAGCGGTAAAAAAATGATGAAAAATAAATGCATAAAAGAACTTATACTGAAAAAGTTTATTTTTTTACCACTTGACTTTGTACTAATTGGATTTGAAACTTTCAAAATTTTGTATGTACATGCATCACTCATGAAGTAGATCAGTTCTAACGGTTTGGATTCGTCATTGAAACCAATTCCATAAAATTTTGGAGTTGTTCTCATCAAACCCTTTTGGTGAGCACAACACATACTAGCTTAATTTGCTCAGTAAATTTGTGTCGTGCCATGTCATACCCTGGCATGTCATGACTTGAATCACGTGCTATATCGTGATCATGTTTAATTTTATCACCGTGACAAAAATAGTAGAAAATAATGGCGGCATACAAATGGTCACGACATGTTGGTCACAACGTGATCAAACTTTGAAATTCAAATTAAACGGCAAGCTGACCGAAGAAATTTGTCTATGCACGTATAAAGAAAAACAACGAAATTGGATTCGTTTATAGCCAACGAAATCTTATCTGATTGGATTTGATCTATCTGGTCAGAAAAATAGCAAATCGACCATATCAATCAAGACGAAACATTTACCACAAAACAAGGATAAAGGATCCACCGGAGGTATTCCTTTTGCGGGAAGAATTTTAGAGGGACCAATACGCCTAGACACATTTGAACAAATTTTACCTGTGTAGGATACGATATAGACACGCCAATTTAATTTGGTCACCAATGTCACAATGTGTGTGAAAGTAAGCAGGCATGATATAATTCAATCGCTTGGGAATGTGGGATTGGTCAGAAAAAGATAATGGACGACTTGGTGAATTTACTCCTTGAAATGAGATAATTTTCTTACAATTTGTTGTTACAAATTTAATAATTTTATTTTCATAATACAAACTACAAAAAATAGTTTAAAATTAGGCTCCAAATTTCTAGTAATTTTTTTCGAAGAATTTAATTGTTGTTCGGCTTCCGATGTCAAATAGAAAAATTCATATTATAATAAAACCGTCATAATTTTCAGCAGCTCATTTCTTT